>JANHGB010057416.1:0-11996 GCA_026283785.1 Coracopsis vasa
CCTCAGAGCTGTTCTGAATCTCTTCTCTGCCCATCCTGTAGCTGTGCCTGGGATTGCTCTGACCTAGGTGTAGGACCTTGCACTTGGCATGGTTAAATTTCATAAAGTTGGCATCTGCCCACCTCACATGCTTCAGAAGATGCTGATGGAGGGGAGAAAGAGGAGCCGTTCCAGTTATGTCTGTGAGAACTGGGAGAACAACGGAAGACATTCAGCCTGTGTACAAAGCCAAGTCTGGCAATCTTCTCCCAGCCCAGAATAACTGAGCTGAATGGCACTTAAAGCTGTCAACAGAAGATCAAAGTTTAGGTGGAAGGAAACAAGTGTGTGGCTTTGTTTTTATTCCTTTTCTATTCTGTCTTGGATTAAAGACGAAATAAGCATTTGCTTTAAAGAAGCTGTTTGTGAATTAATCAATGAGACACTTGAGAGCCTACTGTACTAATATGGGTGGTAAATGGGTACAGCACCTGCAGCCAAGTTTTAAAGAGGATGAACTGAGTGGTGGCAACCAGACATGGGTGAAGGTGCCAAAATTCTGAGTGGTGGAGTTGGGAGTGACGTGAACGGGTCAGAGCACGGACACTCTTCAGTCATAATGTGTGCTTAATTTTATGGCTGGAAATAGGCCTGTTAAGATGTACAGAACTATTTTTAGGTCTATATTAAGCATGTACATAAATATTTCATGGTCTGGAAGTAAAACCTAGTCCTTGGTGTAAACTTAAAGGACATTAACACTGGCAGCATGAAAGTGGTGTAATTTCTGATGGCCTTTGCATGTAAATTAAGATAAGGATGACAGGAAGAGTAAACAAGGAAAGAATGGCTGGAAAAGGGAGAAGAAACATGCAGAACAGTAGCATACAGAATGACATGGGTTAGATAATGAGACCTTTTAATACTGCTAACTTAGTGCCCTGAGAAACTGCACTTTTAGCCTCTCTTAATGTTAGGAAAAAAAAAACAACCTAGCATTCTGACTTCTAGTTAATTGCTTTGATTTAGTATGAACTGCTTTTCTTTAGAAATAACAAATACAGACATAGGAGTATTTATGCTGTTGACTTTGCAAGGTGTTTATTTTGTTTGAGAGGTGAATGCCAAGAAGTTTTGCATTTATATTTAATACATTCCAGCAGTACAGTGTTTGTTTAAGTATGACAGAATATCAAACTTTTTTTCTTACATACTGTTCAATCCTTAGAGTCAGCACACAAAGTACTATATTGTGATATTTATTCATATTTGAGGCTGCAGTGCCTTGCAGGTCTGGATTAAAAGAGCGTGGTAGATAGTGGTAATCCAAATGAAACTTCTCTTCCTTGAAAAGTTGATTTAAATGAGGATGACTGTGTTGTATTTTTACTTGCATTTTATTTAATGGTGTTTTTTACAAAAGAGTTCTGAGAAATATGGTTACAAAAGGTACGTGGCTAATAGGTCATCACCCATGCAGGAGCTCGCTTCTCCTGTTTTTAGCTAAGAATGAAGGGGTTTTATGTTTTCTTACACTGAGCTTTTTATGTATGCCACTAAATACCGAGAACACTAAAAGCTACAAACCTTGTGTTTCAGACTACACACCATTGTAGTTAAGAATGAACCTGATCTTCCCTGCAGTTGCGGAGCTATTTTTCATTGTTACAGTTAAGAAGAAAATAATTTGTAATATTTTGTCAAAGAAGAAGAGACCACTTTGATTCCTGACAGATGCAAAACTATAATAATAGTTGTGTTTAGCAGTCTATGTTGATCAGATATAAGGAATGCTTTGTGAAGCTGCTATCCTATAGGTTTCGACTCATTTATATTCATCTTAAAAACGGTTGTTTTCTTGCTTGCTTGTGAAACAAAAAAGAAAAAGAGTTGTAGTATAATTGAAACGAGGCATCCAAATTCTGGATTTTCATTCCTTTTTTCCCCCACACCTCCCTCATCTCCCTCTCCCCTCCCCCTCCAGGTTTATAAAAAGGCTTTTGAAGAAATTGTTCTACACATCTAGACAGCTACTTATAATAATTTCTTCAAATAGTGTCTTTAAAACCTGCATTATTGTATTCTCTTGTGAAATTTGTCATCCTTAGAACTGGTAATGTTCCCATAGAGTTCATTTGTCAAAAGATGCAGAAGTTCCAAACCAGTAAATGTACCCAACCCCAGGGTTTCTGCAGTTCTCTTGCTTTTACAGTTTACCATTTACTATAGAAACATTTTTCTCCACGCAGGCATTTGTAAGTTGGTTGTATTTTAAAACCTTGTTCAGTTCAAAATGAATTTCCATCTTAAATTTCCTTTCATTTTCAACAAGGTGAAACACTGTTAGAAACTCAGCTTGAAAATATTTTATAAGGACAAATAAAGGACACAGTTTGATGAAAACTCATGAGAAAAATACTGCTATTTTTGATCATGTTTGTAGATGAACAAAGACAAGAAATATTGTTGCCACAGTAAACAGATGCCATTTATTAAATAGTTGTTCAAATAGAATTAAAAGTATTTCATAAGGAGTTCTCTGGACTGCTCATGTTGTTTTTAATAGGTCTTTTCATGGGAAATTCTCAGAAGGCTGAGGGTTAACTAGTGTCATGGTATTTAAACACAGGCAATTACAGGCCTGTCAGCTTCTCATAAATCTCACACAAAAATAATGTAACAGCTGAAAGCCAGGTTCAATTAATGAGGACTTAAAACACAGTAGTATAACACATCAGTCTATGTTTTCATAGACTATATTTTGCAAAATGAAATTGACAGATAAATGCAGTTATTGGATTTTGTTACTAAATCTACTAATATGTAGTAACAGCAGTGGTGGTACTTATGTTGGTTATAACAGGGTTATAACAGGGTTGTATGTAACTTGGTTCCATTTGATATTTTATGAAATGAAAATGATACAATATCAATGTGACACACATTAAGTATTCCTGGCTGGCTGACAGGCCTCAAAATGTAATCATGAGTTGTGAATCATCATGGTTTTTAGTGGGATGCTGTAAGGATTGATGCTTATCTCTGCTATCTGATAGCTTTATCAGCAGTCAGTCAGTTGACTGCTACTCGCTTTTCCAGATGAAGATTTCTGGGGTGTTATTAAATGAAAAAGTCTGTTTGGTAACAGCCCATGATCACTTGGCAAACTACGCAAGGAAACAACCCCATGTTAGTAGCCAAAGTCAAAATTGTCTACCTATGAACAAGGAGGATGACCTTCCTCCCTCCCCAAATGTGAATGTGTCTTAGCAAGCAGTGACTTCAACTGTCCTGAAGGTCAGTAAAGCTCAGCTGAGTTTTTTCTATGATAATAGGATTGAAATAGGCCAGTGTGATCCATGTACCCCTGCCGTGAGACAGACACAGGCTAGAAAGAATGTGTGGTTTTGAGTCTGGTTACTTACTAGATGGTTTAGCAAGAGTTGTAAAGCAACTTTTAAATCAGGACTGACTTTTTTTTTTTTTAAGCAATGAATTTATTACTATTATGTTTGTTGGACCTGAAATGATAAGGTCCAATGTAGGGGAAGTGTGCTGAATAGGTCATGATAGAGGCTCAGTATCTCTCTTCTGATGTTATCAAATATTTGTGTTAATAACAGTTCATTTTAATAGGGTTCCACCTCCTACATAACTATTTCTTTTTCTTACAGAAATCTTCTGTTCCTTAATCAAAGAACCATCCAGAAGTCGTTCCATGGAACTGAAATATTGATGAATTAGTCCAGGTTCCATAAAGGACTGTAAAATGGAGCCAATTACATTCAAAGTTAAGAAGCACCAAATACCAAATGATTTCTCAGCAAGTTTCAGTCTCCAGCTCGTTGGTTCTCTGCCAGTGCATTCCCTAACCACCATGTCAATGCTGCCTTGGATTGTGGCAGAGATCCGGATGCTCAGTGCAAAGTCTTCCAAAGAAGAACCTAGCGTCAGCCAAATCCGACTGTATGTTTCACCAGAGAGTTTGCGATGTGAACCAGACACTGGGAAAATCCAGCAGTGGGACCCTTTGAATTATTCAAGTTTGTTTGAATACAAGCCACAGCATGTCCACAAACTGATACACAACAGCCACGATCCAAGCTACTTTGCTTGTCTGATAAAGGATGGAGCAGCAAATCATCAAAGTATCTGCTATGTATTTAAAGCTGACGATCAGACAAAAGTAAGTAAAAAGAAAAAAAACCATCAGAGCAAGCAGCCCTAGAGTTGCTTTTGTGCTTTTTGAAACTTTTCACTGCAGTGTAAGATCTTAAGCTTGTATTTACAATAAGAGATTGGATCTCACTAAAACATACCAACAAGCGTCACTTTACTTGATGTTAATGGTTCCATTGAGTTTGAACTGTACAATATGTGAAGTGAAAGGTGTATAAATCTTCTACAGGATGAGAGCCTGAATTTCATCAGCTTAAAAAACACTCACATTTGGGATATGGGCTGAAATCTTGTCCCTCAAGTCAGTGAGAGTTTTTCTGTTGATGTCACTAGGGCTAGGATTTCACCCTTAAGTCACTGTGAACTTTACCTAATCCTACAGTCAGACCTCTCAAATTTCTGTTTTCCTGAGTTGAGACCTATGTGACTGGGAAATAGAGATAGCTCCTTTCTCAGAAGGAGAGGTGGGTAGGGTAGAGCCTCAGTATGTAGGATACCTCCAACCACAGGACGCTGTGGAAACCTCTTCCTAGCTCTGTAATCCAGAGCCTCGTGGGAGGTGTCGGAGGATGAGAGGCCACACTGCAGTGCTGTGACTGTGACATGCAGGCTTGCTGCTGCATGGCATGAGACAGGAGTTGGGTATGCATGTCGCATGCTGTGGGTGAGATTTGGCTCAGTCTGCATTTCTTAGGAAAAAGTTGTGTCCTTGCTGAGAAGGTGGAAGCATTAAAAATAGTCTCTTCTTTTGTTTGAGGCCACTGTGAGACACTAACTCTCATAAGGTGAGTAGGATTTGGCAAAAAGCTGCTGTGATCTTTTGGGGACAAACCAATGATATATCCTTCACCTCTTGAGTACAGACTGTAGTTGTAATGTTGGAAAACAGCATATTACTACATGCTGCTTGCTTTACTCATAGGAGACGTCCTGCTGAAGCACCATGGAGGTATTATGTGTATATACACCACACATGGGATTTATGGCAACCTGCGCAATTGAAAAACATTATATGGTTCCAAATCTGCGGTCTTGAGCTTAGAGCTCAAAACATATGGAAACAGGTTTAGTTAAATCCGCCCCAGATAAAAAGGCAGTTCAGGTAAATTAGAAGGCAAATATGTTGTAAATCATAAGCATTCAAGTGAGAAATCCTGTCAAGGTAATACCAAATTTGTGTATGTAAGGGAGCAGAAATAAGGAATAGATGTTTCAGAACTTGGCATTGAATAAATGCATTGGTAAATGCATTTTGCAGTTTTCTCATGCACTTATTTTTGCTTGTGATTTTACAGGATTATGGTGAGTACACAGCACTGATCATCCCTGGTACATTTTCTTTTGCAACAAAGGATTGAAGTACTTTTTCCTAGACATGTTTGAAATTAGAGAGAACAAAATAAGTCTCCTGTTAAATTTGCAGCTGTGTCTACATCTTTTTGGAGAAAACACCCAGAATTTTTGGGTGCCTATTTTAACTACTTAGTCCCAGATTCACACAGCTCTGTGTCCTTTCAAAAAATACCTTCCACCTGGGCTCTTAACTTGCCTTGATTGCAAGGGTTGTTTCTCCTGACTTTTTTGCAGGCTAGGTTCCTCATTAGGAGGTAGACATCTAATTGGCGTTTGTGGATCTATGTTTTAACAAAATGATAATGGGCATGTCAAGTGTTCTTCTCATCTTCTAAAGTGAAGCCCTGCCAGTTTTACTTAAATTCAGTGCTATTTCTGATTAATCTTACCTTTAAGTAAATCACTTATGCTTTATAGGCTGTTGTTACTCTGCCCTGAGTTGTTGTTGTGTAATGCCTTTTAGCTAATCGGTACTTCTATATTTATCAAGAGGAATGAAATGATGTTACCTGTTTTGCAGATACCCAATTTGCAAGCATAGGGATGCACTGTATGCCTTTGTTACAAACTGAGCTGTTTGTTAAAAGAGAGTGAGTTAGGACGAAGAATTTAACACTATGTTGCTGCAGCTTATGTTTAGTTTCAGAAGAAACAAATTTTAGAAATTGGACCTTTGCAGCCTGTGTGACACAGCAGACTCCTGTGAGCTCTTTACGCAGTAGTCTTAGGCATCCAAACTTATGTGATAATTGCACTTAGTCTATTTCTTTTTTTTTTTTTTTGGGGGGGGGAAAGGGGTATACGCATGACAACCCAGCAAAACAACAACAACCAAACAAACGCCAAACAACTGGTTTTACAGTTACAATAATTCTGTAAACTGGAGGAGTTACAGTTCTTTGTATCTGCATAGATAAATCTGTAGCAGGGCTGTATTTGATAGAGTTCTCAGGTTAGGGCAGATCTGACTCAGAATTTGAAGTAAAAGATAATTTGTGGCTTTACAAATTCTGAATATATTCCCACCTTAGCATAAGTAGAATAAAAGAGGACAGAGGGATGTCTGTTGGAGGACTGGGAAGATTAGTATGTTAAATCGAAAGTAGGTGAGTAGAAGACTAAACAGTGAAGGCCTTTGAAGAGGAGTACGAGAAACTTGAACTTCCTTCAGACAGACGAATAGCACTGAAGGTGGTAGAAAGTACAGAAAACCAGGATTGCTCAGGCTTTTAGCATCAGCATTGCAGATAGACAGGAGTTCATTAACTATAGTCTATTACCTGTGGTTGTACTCCTCTATATATACAAATTGAGCGAGAACATATACTTGATTAATGAGAGATTAACTTACTGTTTAATATGAAAGCATTTTGTTAATGGGAAATGATTTCTTTTCCTGGATAATATTTAGCTCAAAATTGATGGGGTATGGGAACATGTACTGTTTTTTCTGGATATGAATACAGGACTGTTAGGGTCATTGTTGCTCCATTACCAGTATGTTCACTTTAGAAAAGAAATCAGTAGACAGGTAATTAGCACTAAATAATGTCAGGATTCTTTGCAAGGAATTCTTTGTTCTATTCCTCTTCAGAAATGAAAGAAAAGGCAGAGCCCCACTGTGGTCTTTGTCTTCATTCTGTAGGATCTTGTATAATTATTTCCACTGCATCATCATGTGAGTATATGGCTCACTTTCCCTGGTGGTGCAGCAGTAAATAGGAGAGGATGTAAGAAGTTTCCTGTCAGACTGCTCCTTGGCACATTACTTGAAAACAAGCACGTGGATATAGAGATCATTCCACTCCACTTAGTACTAAAAGGATGGTTTTACACTGCACAGGGAGAGCTTTTATGGGTTAGAGTTGCCTTTCTAAGCAAATCTGTTGGATATGGGATATTGAGCTTTCCTTCCTTCTCTATGCATGACTTCAGTAAGTTTCCAGTAGTTACGGATAGTGGAGTGTTATATCCCTTCACCCTCATTCTGTGGAAGTTTTGATGGGGCCTCATGACTGAGTAATTTCTGCCTGAGGGTGGGGCTGAAGCATTAATGCATATTCTTTGTAGGTGCTCAGGAATGGAGCTGGATTCAATTATATTGCCCGCAGAGAGTTTATGAAGACTACTGACAGATCATTGATTCGGATTATGTATACTGTGTTGAGTAATGGTGGTGGAAGCTGAGGAAGTTCTCCGGTAAATCTCTGCTTGCAGAACAGTACCTTCATCATCAAACACAGCTTTGTTGAACAGCTTGCCCACAGTGCTTGGGTACTGTAGAGAGTGTGATGGTATAAATGAAAACATACATGCTACCAGACTACGTATCTTCCCATCTGACATTTGCTTATGTTCTACAGAAATGTCAGATGGTATTGACATCATGGTTGTTGAAAAAGAAATATGTTAAAACTTATTTTTGGCCTACACTTGAGATGTGGTCAATTGAAAGTGTTTGGAACTGTAGGTGAGGTGTGCTGTTTCCTTCATGAGCTCATTCTCCACAATCACAGCATGGTTTTTCTGTAGGACACCTTGCTTTAGTGCATCGTTCACTTAGAGGAGTGAAAGAGATAGATAATAAGAAGCTAATGGCATACTGTCCTGGGATATCCCACTCCACTAAACACAAAGTAACCAAAACATTACAGAAGAGCAATTACTGCTCTTAGTTTCAGGTTGGAGAAGTAATTCCACATGCCATTATGTTGATCTTTATTTGGTGTATCAAATTATTTTACTTAGGTATGTTTAATTTGATGGATGTTTTGGCTGGCAAATGGAATACTGGTCACTAGTTTACCTGATCATGCCCTAGGGTAGTTTAGATTTAAGGGAAGTTAAGCTTGCACTTTTCTTTATTATATTTTTTTATTTGTTGTAAGTAAAGAATAATAATCCTAAACTTAATGGTTTCACAGAAGTCTGAGTCAAAAAGGGCATTCAGTACCTCGGCCTTTTCCATGTCCTGTACTTCATTGAGAAGCAGGCCCACATTTTCCATAGTTTTCTTTTTGTCATCTATGTAGCAACAGACGCCCCTTTTGTTACCTTTCACATCCCTTGCCAGATTCAACTCCAGGTCGGCTTTGGCTTTCCTAACCATGTCTCTAAGACAGTGTCTACATATTCCTCTCAGGTTACCTGTCCCTATTTCTACCCTCTGTATTCTCCTGGTTTATGTTTGAGATTTTCCAGCAGCTCCTTGTTCATCCATACAGGCATTTTTTTTTCTTGGTCATTTGAACGTACTGCTCTTGAACTTGAGGCTGAATAACAACCAGCATTCTTGGACTATCTTCTCTCCTGGGCCATTATTCCATGGTACTTTTTCAAGTAGATCCCTGAAGAGGCCAAAATCTGCTCTTCTGAAATCCAGGGTTGTGATCATGCTTTTTGCCTTGCTTCTCAGAGTCCTGAGCTCCACCATCTCAGGGTCACTGCAGCCAAGGCTGCCTTTGACCTTCATATCCCTATCAAGCCCCTCCATGTTGGCAAGTATGAGGTCTGGCAGAGCACCTCTTCTCATCACCTCCTCTGTCACTTGGATCAGCAAGTTGTCATCAATGCTTTCCAGAAATTTGCTGTGTTGACTATTGACTATGACTGTTGAATGCTTCATCCACATCTTCTTCCTGGCCACAGGGTAAAATAAATTCCTTTGTGCAAAGTAAAAGTCAGCAGACAGTGCTGTCACTTTTTTTTTAGTGAAGCAGATGCTAAGAATGTTTGAAAATTTCTCCTTTTTTCTTTATGTGATATGAACTGGGGGGTTAGAGGATTTGAGGGAGAGCCCAGAAACTTGAGCCTGATGTCTTGTAAGGAGAAGTATTTCTGTGACATTTATCAGAATAGAACAGAATATAATAAAATACAGAACTAGAGTATGAAGGAATGTAAAATGCTCAGTTCTCATTTTGTAAGGGTTAAGTTTAGTTCTTCTCCCCCTTGCAAGAGTCTGGACAGAAGCTGTCATAACAGCCTGTAATATATACTTGTGTTTACCAGAGCTGTTAATGTTACAATGGCAAAACACTGAATAGAACTGTTCTGTTCCATTTTATAGAGAAATACTACTTTTGCTTGTGATTTAAGCAGGATCACAGCTGCACAAGACATGCACAAGTCTGCTTGTTTCTTCTGAATCTGTTCTGTAGCATCATAAATCAGGGGCAGCTTTTGGCCCGGGAACTGGGCTGCTAGCAGCTGCAGGAGTGTTGCCGTGAGTGTTGTGGTGCCCGTATGGTTGCAGTGGACTGGGACACCTGCTTGAGACCTGAGCCTGCTCATAGACTCTGTGCCAAATCTGCCCCATGGCAGACGCAGATAAGCCCCATCTCCTTTTTAAAATGTAGTCCTGAGGCACTTTTTAAAGTGGAGCACTTGCCCTGCTGTTGAGCTGTTCGGTTACAACAGTAATCTTGCCTTTTGTTAGAGGTCTTCATTGTTTGGGTCCAATTGCTTTAACAGTTACTATGTTTTTTAAACAACCTTCACCTACTTTTATGAGGTACTTACGTACTTAAGTAGATCATGCTATATTACCTGGAATGCAGTACTCCTTATTACATGTTGTTTGTGATCTGATTATGTGCTGGAGAAGCTGGTTTCAGATAATCAACACGTAGCTCCCTGTGAGCTGCCCAGAACTGATGTGAGTGAACTTCACATTATTCATCTATAAAAGGAATGGCAGAGGCCCAGTGAACTCCAAAGCAGTTGTTGTGAGGCTTAGCTTCATGACTGAGGATTGTTACACAACTTGTTTTTACATTAGGCTCTAAGATGTGGCCTCACTAAGTATCTCATTTTTAATAGCACCATTTCCCCTTCAGAAAAGAATTCAGGCAAGATAATTTTAAAGAGAGAGGTGATCTTTTCCTACTGTATTTTACTGCTTAATGCGTCTAAGTAGATTAAAACATGTCTCTTCTTTTGCAAAAAGCATAAAACGCTGAAACAAAATGAGGTAACTGGATTTATTTCAGTGCAACTGAGAGCTTAATTTGGCTGATTTCTGCCTCCTGTTTGTACTCACCTTTGTGTTTTCTGATGGAATCTACATGAATGCAAACTGCTAATACTGCTATTTGGTTTAGCAAGTTTTGCCTGTCTCCCAAATGCTAACTGGAGAAATTAATGTTAAAAAAAACCCAACAAAACACCCCCCTCCCCAGAAAAAAAAAAAAAAAGAAAAAAAAATAAACAAAACAAAAAACCAAACAATAAAAAACAGAAGAAAAAAAATTCAGCAGAACAAATGAAACATCAAATACGTAATTGTGCGCATACATAGCCTGGTATATAAAGTAGGTCAAAGTTTAGCTGTGTAAATCTTAATAGCATGTCCTATGTAATTCAAACAGCCAGCTGTGCTTTGGACACTCTCACAATTAATCAGGATTTATACTTATCCTGAGCCTAGAGCATAACTGTGACTACACCAGCTCTATCCTGGGATCTATTCAAAGGATTCATGTATGTGAACTCTTCTTTCAGGGTGCTTTAGTGGACAATAAACCTGTCCCTATCAGCATTGTCCCAAACCTTTATGGGGCTCTTGTCAGACTGTAGAGTGACTTTGTGCCATTCTGGCTCAGCTAAGTGCTCCTGTTTCACCCTCATTTTACAAGAAATATTGTGTGATTTCCCTCAACCTCATGTATGATTGCTACACAGAGGAAGTCATTTGTGCAATACCAATGCTGTTTCCTGACTTAGAGATAAAGTCTTACCAAGGAAGATGAAATTAATCACATGGTTTGTAAGGAGATGCCTATTCCCACTCTTACAGTGGCAGCAACACAAAATTGTATTTTCTTGTGATTTCTTCCATTTTCTAAATCATGCAGAAATTTCTGCTACAGAATGACTGATTAGTATAGGATTCTGTATCAGATGACGCTGTTGGCGAATTTTTCAACTTAAATAATAGTGAAAGTATCTATGTGTTACTTATGCTGCCATGTGCACTTCATTTTAGAGCCAGAGTTCACACCAAGGTTATTTATTGTTCCTTCACTTTTTCTGTTGGGGATTGTAGCAGATATACAAAACAGTGGAACTGAGGCTAAAATCTCAGTAGCAGATTTGTGACCAAGCTTCTGACCTGACTGGTAACCATTCCTTTTGTCTGACAAGGTCTGACAGTTACAGCCTATGAAGTCCAGTTCCTCTCGTGCGCTTGGCTGAGGAGCCACTGGTGCGAGGCTGCCATCTGCGGGCTTATGACTGAACGCCTCTAAGTCAGAATCCCGCCTAGACGTAGCGATACCGCAGCGCCGCCGGCTCCTCGGTGGGCTCACGATAGCTCGTGGTCGGGACCGGAGGGGCGGACGGATGCGGCGCCGCCTCTCCCCTGTTGCATACCGCATGATCGTGAGGCACCCGGCGCAAAATCATTTCATCCTTGCTCACTGGCCTTCGTGCAACCATCCTAGGAGAAGGAAAACTCTACCTTCAAACCCGGGCAGATGGAGCTC
>JANHGB010057420.1:0-14785 GCA_026283785.1 Coracopsis vasa
GTTTTAACCCATTACCCCTTGTTCTATCACTACAGTCCCTAATGAATAGTCCTTCCCCAGCATCTCTATAGTCCCCCTTCAGATATTGGAAGGTTGCTATGAGGTCTCCACGCAGCCTTCTCTTCTCCAGGCTGAACAGCCCCAACTTTCTCAGCCTACCTTCATATGGGAGGTGCTCCAGTACCCTGATCCAGGCCCCTTTTTTGATGTTTGAGATAAAAATTACTTATACATTATGGTTGCTGAATCAAGTAATAATAATATTTATAGCCAGCTTCCTCAATCAAGTGCACATTCATTTTAGAACAACCCTACTAGGCTAGCTTTTATGCTCATGACACCGTTTCCCCATGCATTTCCCCTACATCACCACTTCTTTTACCTAGTTCAGTAGAAAGAATTCTATCAACAGATGAGATTAAGGAGTCCTGTGACACAAGCAAGAAGATGTATGGTCTCTTCTTTATGGATTTTACTGTCCTAAAATAATAGTAATATTAATAATAATATTTGCCAAGTTACAAAGCAATAAAAAAAATGTGTTGTTCTGTTTAAGAGTGTTTAGGAGCTTAACTTTCAGTTTAATTCTTTTACAAGGTTTTCCTATTTCTTTGCTCATTACCAGACAAAGACAAAAAAAGGTCTGGCAAAATAAAGTGTGTTTCATGAAGAAGATAATGAAGAAGATTCCACACTTTACAAAGTAAACAGTAGGACTCTCATCCAGTGAAGTACTTACAGTGATGCCTATAATTCACATAAAACCAGAACGGGTCATTTTGCTCCCTTGAAAGAAGCATAAACTCTCCCCTGTGCTAAACTTTTCAATTGAGAATCTCAAAACAGGTCATGAACAGAAATTAATTCAGTTTCTGCTTTTGACATTTTGACAGCCAGTGTCTGCTGCAAGAGCATAAAGCAGAGGAAAATGTTTCTCTTTGTGCAGCAGGGTAAGCATTTTGTATAAGCAGTGCTGTTAATGTCAGCTTTTAGTTTTCTTGTGTCCTGTCATTCAGATAATACAGGTTCCTGGGTACTTGAAGGAAGACATTTACAGCTGGCTTTAAGTCATAAAATAGTATGATGCTGGGAAATAAGAATTTACAAAAACTTGAACAGTCGTCCTCAAAGAATACTACAGTTCTCCATTTAGATGGGGAAAAGAGTCCTAGGCTTTGTCACACTGAGAACAGAAGGGCCTAAATACCAGACTCCTTTGGACAGACCAAACCCCACATTCTAGTTTAAAGTTTTACTAATTAAAGTTTGGAATAAATTAGATACTCAATATCATTTACAGGCTTACCATAAGACATATAGTTCTGACATACAGTTCTGAGATCTAAAGGTGGTTTCTCCATGGCTGAGATTCACATGCTATGAAATGTTAAGTACCTATTTCAAGCATTATATATTTAATATTCATAAAGAGAACACTTCAGATAGTAGGAGTTGCCACACTGACAGCTCTCAAGCATTAAATTCCCTAATTAAAAATAAAAGCTAGTACTGCTGCAAATAAGAGGTATCCAAAGAATAACTTCCCTGCATATTTTAGTTTCTGTGACCCATTTTATGGGAAGACAATAACACCATGTGAGTAGATCTTTAGTATTTCTGTCATGCTGATTAATGTAATTGGAGAAATACGGCTGAGCCTTCCCTGAGGAAGAAACAAGTACAACCTTAATGAGTTTCCTTAATACTGCAACTTGGTTAAATAAAATAAGAATATAATTAAGCTTATTCAAATGTAAGACTAAATCAGAATGCCATTAACTATTGTTCAGTGCACTGAAGTGTGAAATACATGCTTTTAAGTTTGCTGCAAAAACACGCACTTTTAACATTAAAGGCATGGGATGGAGTAATACAACAAAGAAAGGAAAAGATAAATAATAGATAAAAATAGCTTCAGTCTGTGACTTACATGCATAATATAACACATGAATGCACATGAGCAAGGGGAAAATAAAAACCCCAACAAATCACTTTGAAATACCAACAGAAAAAACAGGGCAGGAATCCTAACCAAGTTATTTGGTCAGCTAAGCTTCTGATACTGACTGAATTTTATATGTATAACACCTCAAACAGAAGGACACACAATTCAGTAAAGACAATTCCATCCTGTCATCCTATCCTAATGCTCATCAACACCTACACAGATTAGGTTTAGACTGGTTTAGCAGCTGTGCTCAAGATTAGGCTGAAATTATCAGAACTAGATGATGATATGGTCATGGGTTTGTTATAAACAAAAGGGCACAAATCACACACATAGAGCTAAGAATTTATTATTAGCCCAATTGATGTTTTACAGTTTAGTAACACTAAAAGTGTTAGTTCAGTTACACAAACATTCACTCATAAGGAGGAGCTGGGGAACAGGTGTCACCCCCTTCCCAGAGGGTCCATCCCTAGAACTCCAGAGCTGAAGCTGGAGCAGGGGAGGCAGCAGTCACTGGCCACAGGCAAGAGTTAAACCACTGACACCCAGCTCAGGCCAAGGCAAGGTGTAGCCACTTCACTGCTAGGCCTGCACACAACTGGGAGCCTTATACAAGCAATCATATCTTATTTTCTGGGTTACAGTGTCTCAGACCACTTGCATTCACCTTATCGGCACAGCTCAGATGTGAACTGTTTACCTTTGCCTTAATATCTCTGCTTTATTTCTCTAGTTGGCCAGCTCCATCCTGCTACCTTAATGAATGTCAGCACAGAAACTGCCAAGAAGTGTGAGCTGGAGGACAAGCTTGATCTTTAAGCTACCATGACATTATAGACATAGTTTAAGATGGGATAGAAACCCATCATCCAAATGAAAAAAGAAAACATCAGATACTAAAAGATAAAAACAGTGATGCACCTCTAAAGACATCTGTTGCAGGTAACCTGAAACAAGACACATTTTTCAAATAAGTCATGATGGATGGCAACAATAACAATTACAATTATAGGCTATGAGAAATTAGAAAATAGTAGTCTTAACCAGATAAGATTTAGCATAAGTGTCATGAAGCTTTTTGCTTGAATTTTAATATGGCCTAACATCTAAAGATGAAGAGTCATGAAGTTCTAATAGAAGCTACTTTAAAAGAGGTTCTGAATAAGTAGGTATTAATTTTATGCACCCATGCAGTTTGAGACTATCATTCTGGTTTAGAAAATCCTGGTTTAAGTCTCTGGGAGTGAAAGGACAGCATGAGATTATTTTTGAGTGAAGATACAGGGAACAGAAGAAGTAGCTGGAGTCATGCCACTATTTTGCAAAGCAGAGGCAAAAGAGATGGCTGAACATGAGCATAGAAATATTTTGCATCTTGTAAAAAGCTGTAGCAGTTACATTTCAGAGAAGAGGTACCTGTGGGGTGTACCTTAAATTCATTATTTCTTCTGCTACAATGCTGCTGTTCTTTAGTTGAAGCATCAACAAACCAACACATATTGGTATATTTTGCACTAGTTAGCAGACCTTTTCCCATTGACTTGAATGAGCACTAAATTCAGAAGTTCAGGCTGAAGCCTTAGATTGTGTCAGGCAACTATTCCACATGTCTAATTAACATTAGACATCTAGTTATTATTTCTCAATCAGGTATGAATTTGCAGGAAAGATGTTTTGACTTTATTTTCATGTATTACTCGTAACTTAAACATTAATTTCTAAGTACAAAGTATGTCTGCTGTTGATTTCTATAGACTGGTATGGTCTTAAACATCCAATTGCAACATACAGTACAGTGGTAGATAAGAAAACGAATATGAACTTGGAAGAGAAGGGAAAAACACTCAGTATATGCACAAGTCCGGAAATACAAGATAACAGCATAAAATTATTGAAAAGGAAGAGAACAGAAATAGAACTGGCAAGGAAATGGTTGACAGCAGTTTAGGATTTTAAATGAACTCAATAGAAAGATTAGCAGAAAAATCACTGTACTGAAATCACTGCCCAGAAGGAACTCCTCTATTTACATGGAGAGGTGGCAGGAAATGTCTTGCAAAACCATTCTGTATTAAAAATATTAACATTAAAACAGTAGGAAGCCAACGTGGAGTGTTTAGCATTGCTTTTTTTTTATTTCCTTCATCTGACTGATCAGAACCATAAGGTTCTCAAGGGGCCCCAGATTTTTCATGTACTTTACTGCTTGTGCTTATGAGGCAGTACCAATATCTCGAACTCCTCCAGAGCCCCAGGTTGGGATCCACAAGAAGGATTGTGTTGACACTGGCTTGCTGCCAGGTGCCACTCTCTTACTTCCCCTCCTCAGCAGACCAGGGGGATAGAATAAGATAAAAAACTCATGGGCTGAGATAAAGGCAATTTAAGGGAAGAAAGCAAAGGCCACATGTGGAAGCAAAACAAATACAAAATATTTATTCTTTACTTCCCATCAGCAGGTGATGTCTAGCCACCTCCAGGGAAGTAGGGCCTCATTACAGCAGTTGTTTCAGAAGACAAACACAGAATCACAGAATGGTTTGAATGAAAGCCTCACAACCAGCCCCCTTCTCCTTTCTCTTAGCTTTTATTGTTAAGCCTGACCTCATATGGTATGGAATATCTCTTTGGTCAGTTTGGGTCTGCTGTCCTGGCTACTAACCTCTTGCCCACTCCCAACATAGTAGCCTGCAGGTGGAAGGTTGGAGAGGCAGCCTTGATGCTTGTGTGAGCACTGCTCAACAACAGCCTAAACATTAGTGTGTAATCAACAGGATTCTATCTACAGATACAAAGCAAAGCACTATATGGGCTGTGACGGGGAATGTTAACTCCATCCCAGCCTGATCCAATACAGTGACATTTTAATTCTTTGATTCCTCCTTCCTATTGAAACCACTTTGAAACCAAAGAAAAAGAGATCAGAGTATTACAAGCCCAACACTTCTTTTGCAATTAACTCAGAGTAACTGGCACTTTGATGTATATGAGATTTTTTAAAGAAATCTAACCAAAGGGCTTTCAAAATAAAAATGACACACACATTAGATGTGATTATATTATACAAAGATAGCATAGATTCTAATAAACTGAGTTTGTAAAACTGTCAGGAAGTAAATTACGTCGCATTTATTTCTACTTACTGTTTTGTTTGATTTCAGGCTAGAAGTCAGATATTAATTTTAATTATACTTCAGAGATGTGGATTGCAATGCCAGTTATTTTATATGTGTATCTTCTTTTTCTTAAGTATTAAGTTACAAGCATTCAGTAATATGATTTGATTCTTCAATATAATTTGTAAGTATTTGGGATAATTGTGAAGTAGGGCAGAAAGGGAATGGCACAAAGCCTTGATAATCCAGGTGAACTAAAGATCACAAAGAGGTCTACTGCTATCTTTTAACACATTCCACCTTCCTCCAGTCTCTCACTATTTATCTTTGTCTTTTGCCAGTTTTTCAGTTGTATTTGATTTTGAACCTATTTACGCTATCATCTCACACCTGCACCGCAAAGCATGGACTAAGTACCTGCCTGATTCACTCCCACAGCCACTCTGCCACCCTGAGAAGCCCATTTCCATCAGACTCTCCTGCTGGGCCTTACCCTCCTGCAGCCCCTGCCCCTCCCCATATCAGAGTGACTTCACAGTGACTCACATGAAAGCAATGACTCAGTGAGCTCACAGTGACTCACAGGAAAGATGGGAGAAAATTCTGTTCAGCAGAGCCCTAAGGAGAGCGCTACATTTCCAGCCAGCTCCTGTGGATGCTGCAGAAAAATTGCATCAGACTCCCAGCTTTTCATAAGGAATTAGACTAGAAAGGACTTTGGGGATTATCTCTTCTGATCTAACGCCTACCTTAAACCTGCAGAAAAAATCAATGCATATTCACCCTCAACCCCTTCCCCTCTTTTCTGCAGCAGCAGAAGCCTACATGTACTTCTCACTCCAGCAATAATTTCCCTGTACTTTCATTAAATTACTTGCTTTCCTGAGCTGATTTCTTGTCTCATAAACAGCAGATTTCCTTTCTGCTCTTTCTCTTAGGGAAGGGAAATGAAGAAAAATCACTCATAGAAATAATACAGATTTTCTTTTTTTTTTCCCCTGGGATTTTACTCTTGGTACAAATTAATTACATCAGCCCAAGTATCTTCTTTTTTTCTGACTCCTAGCTTTGTTGTTGTTACAGATGCATACAAATGCTTTTAGACCTGAGGGAATGTTCTTCTTTAATCTCTTATTTCAGTCTGAAACCCATTCTCAGTGTCTGAAACTTTGCTTTGGAATTGCTTTCCTCTGGCTATGGCATCTGTCACCACAACCTTCACTAAATCCACAACCTTCACTAAATCCACCAATAGTTAATCCTATTTCCTATCAATACCAGTGAGCTTAACAAAGGAAAAGTAAGCTTCATTCCTGCAAGAGAAATGAATAATCGAGAAGCTCAAGAGTTTCAGTTTCTGTTGTTTGTTTTGTTGCACGTTTGTTGCATAAATTCGTGTTGTCTTTGGTGAGACATTTTGCATGTTTGAGTTTCTCCGTAAAAAAAAAATAAAAAACCCTTGATATTTACAAAGGTTTTTAGGTGACCATTTGCTTCTCTGTTTTCTAACATGCAGCAATACAGAACAGTTCAATTTGATGGCTACATGTCATAAACACATATATAGATTAATACTCTTTCTAATAACATTGGTATCTCAACTATCAGAAGACTGGACACATTAAAATGTATTAAGCTGCAAATAATATAACTATGAAAGACATTTTTCAAATTAAATACTTCACAAAAATTCACAAACTTTTAAAGGACTTCTAAAATGTTTTCTATGTTTAATCTTTACTTAGAGACACAAAATATTAGTAGGACACAAAGTTAATAGAAGCATCCGGAGTAAGGTGAATACTCTTATTACAAAAACAGAAAAAAGGACATACTTGGCAAGAATGGAAATAACTCTTTGCAAAAGAAATTATAACACTATATCTTTTGTCATTTATTCTCCTAAGAAAATAAGGAGAAGAGAATTAGGTTTGCTTTTTTTGAGAGTGGAATGTTGTAAGAATAACCCAGGTAGAAACGATAGTCTGCCTCTAAGTTGTCTGAAGATAGTTCAACAACTTTGTGTCAGATTTTAGTAAGGAGAATAACACAGCAATGACAAGTGGGCCATTGAGTCCATATATTAAAAAAAAAAATAAAAAAAGAAGAAGAATATTATATGTAATGAGAATAGAATTTAAGGGGTTTTAATATATTTCATTTGAGGGACCAGACAATCTCATTCCTATAGTATTGTAAGAATTGGCAAACACAACCACAGGCTTAGCAAGCAATGATCTTTAATGTGTCTGCTGAACCAAGGGTAGTGATGTATGATAGTAGAATAGTATATATGCCACCCACATTTAAGAAGCATCAGACAACACATAGAATCCTAGAATAGTTAGAGTTGGAAAGGATCTTAAGATCATCTAGTTCCAACCCCCCTGCCATGGGCAGGGACAACTCACACTAAACCATGTCACCCAAGGCTCTGTCCAACCTGGCCTTGAGCACCACCAGGGATGAAGCATTCACAACTTCCCTGGGCAACCCATACCAGTTCCTCACCACCCTAACAGTAAAGAACTTCTTCCTTTTATCCAATCTAAACTTCTCCTGTTTAAGTTTTAACCCATTACCCCTTGTCCTATCACTACAGTCAAAGAAAATAACTTTTCATTGCCTTCAAATGTAGAACTGCTAGACCCAATGACTAATCAAACCAAACTTTTCAGTACAGTTGTGTCTCCATTTATGGTCACACTGCTTAGATTAAAAATATCCTCATAAAACATACTCAAAATTTATTGCAATTCAAAATCAAAGATTGCTGTGGAATCTGTGGTGAGATCAATGCTGAGAAACTTCACTGGTTCAAAGATTAAGTGTCCTGGATGGAAACACAAGACAAAGCTTAATTTTCAGAAATTCTTGGTGTTTTACATTAGCAAAAGTTATGACATTCTCTGTCCCTTCCAGTTTCACACCAAGGAGACAAAGAAGGGAAAGAGACAGGGGAATGTTAAATGATATAATCTCTCAGACATATAATTCTTTCTAATGATGTAGGTGTTTTCCTTGTTAATTTGGCACAATGTGCCAGCAGTATAAGTATATACAGATTTAGGAGACTTTGTTCAACAGACTGGCTGGTAAAACTGCACGTCAGTATTGCTTGGAGCTAGATTAAAATTGTGCTAAGTAACTCTATCACAATAACACATATTATTATCTGTAAGCATGGCTTCATGTAATGAAAATTTCGGGAGGAAAAGTAAGCCAAGTTTTGTGTTCCTAATGAACCACCCTTGTATTTGACTGATATGAATTGGGGTTCAGTCCTGTAAACCATTTTCCTTCTCTTTAAAATAATGCAATTAGCATGAGTGGAACAACTCCTCCAGGACCACATACCTATATACAGTGTTAATACCTTGAGAACACCAGTAAGCCCAAAGTTTCAAAAAAGACCAAATAATACAAAGGACTGCCTCTCCCTCAGAGCCCAGTATTAACCAAAAGACATTTCACGTGCAAGGATGTTTAACGAGTGTTTCAAATACTGTGTGACTGAAGAATAGAAAATGTGATGCTTCTATCTAAAAAAGAGGAGGAGAGTTGCCAGAGAAATTAACTGACTCTCCAGTTCGATTCTGAACTTGGTAAGATTTTACAGCCAAATCCGAAGGCAAGATTGTCTTAGGGAAAGATGGGGAGCTTTGCCTCAAATGAAGACGAATCTTGTACCATAAAGAAGTATATGACACGAGACAGGAGTGATACCTTGTGCACAGTGACAAGAAGAAGGTTATGTAATTTCAGGGATCAATCAGGGATCCAGAAAGAGGAAAACATGATGTGACAGTCTTTATGAATGTAATAGGAAGGGCAGAAAAGCTTCTGCTGTTCCAGGCTCTGCCTTTTTTGGCACAGAGCCACTCAACTGTGCACTCCTAGTGACGGAGTTCTCCTACACTTACACGGCTTAATATGTAGGAGTTATTAAAACTCTGCCTTTGGGAAATTCATATAAGCAAGACTTACAACCAATACATCATAACACCCTTCACATTCTCGTTACATCCCTAGTACATCTACCTGGTGTTCATCATTAAAATCATATATGTATGTTTGCTCTTGTGTGTATAATTATCCATCACAGCATTCTGAGACTATTAGGGTGTAAGACCTAAACGTGCATGACATGAGCCAGGTTCACTCAGTGACTCCAAGCTTATATCAGTATTGCAATTCAACAGTATTCTAGGTGAGAACTGTTTCAATTTTCTTCAGGGAAAAAAAAATCTATATTGTCTTAATAAGCGGTGCCAGTTACTAAAGCTCTACAGAGTCATAAACCTGCCATGTCTAGAAATAAGATACCTGAATCAGCAGATTCAAATTGCAGTGATTTTTCTTTTTGCTTCACTTTATGAATTTGTCTGTTTTGCCAGGTATTTTGCCTAAATCTAAATCAGACCAAGAAGACAGAAAATAACATTTCAATATTTCAGGTTGTGCAGTTTGGGCTACTAGTTTTACAGGGTGGAGATTCACATTGTCTTGGCTAAGCTTTGACTATATTGGCCTGGAGATCTCTATGAAGATACTATCTGTCTGCTGCCCCAACAGTGCAAAGTACACACTGATTTCCTTAAAGATGGGGTTGCTTTTGCAAGTTGCAAAAAAAGTCTTGAGCCTGCGCCTGCTAAATTGATTCATTACACAACTGCATTCAAAAGCTGTCCATGCTCCACAGAGCATATGAAGATAACTGCTGCTCCCCTACACTGCCACAGGAGCTCACCCACAGCTGTAATTCTCATCTAGTTGGTAAGCTTGTTAAAAACTCTAATTAAAAGCCTCCATGGCCTTATTCAAGCCCATCTCATAGCCCTTGACCTTTTCCCCTCAGCTGGGACACATGTGGATATGGTAGTCTTCCGTATCACAGCAGTCATCTCCTAGAGCCTTCATCTTGCCACAAATACTTATGTCTTTGATGTTTATTTTTTATTCAAATAAATAGACTACAATGACACCACTTCATGAAATAAAAAACTTCCAGATCACCTATCTGCTGATCCACAATTGCATCACTGGTGTTTCAAAAAAGTAGAAATTCCAAGACTGGAATTAACTGAACAGAGAAAAGATAAAAATAATGCATCCTCATTTGTTTACAATAACAATCTTAAAAGAGTCACAAATGGTTCTAACAAGCATAAATCATTTCTCCTTATTCCCTTCCCTTTAAGTATTCATGCCACTCATTAAGTGGCACCAGCTTTTTATCTGAGTAACTGACAGTTTATCAGAGCTCCTTCATAAATTCTTGGAAATTAATTCTGCTTATGTCCTTCTAGGGTTCTGTAAATGGAGTATGCAGAGAGCGGCATCGAGGACTTTCAAATCACACTGTTCCTTGTGTTGGAATCTAAAAGACAGTTATATCTAGATGACAAAAATGCACAAAAACCTGGGACTGCTAACAGATACAGTAAACAGGCTATGTTCTTTTCAAACGTCATAGGACAACATGTTAGCATTCCTATAAGAGGAGAAACAAAATGATGTAATTAAGTATGAGATTCTCCAACAAGATTTATGGCCCCTCTGAGAACAGATGACACTTAATGCCATTAGCAGGACTGATACTGCAAATTGGAAGAAAGGCAACAAGTACAAATTAGTCATGCACGACTTCAGCGTGTTTCATTGCTCTTAATTCATTTGAGATTTGCTTGCTGATTGTACTAATCCACCAAAAGACAGAGGGTTTTGGAAAGGATTTACAAAGTCTACAAGGAAATCTTCATTTCCAGCTCTCCCTGAGAAGTGCATCTCACTGATGTGCTGTGTCTTCAGGAATTATGCCTGCTAATTTGCTTAATCTGTGCTAGTAAGGAAAAACTAACTTGATTTTAAGTTCCCTTATTAGCCTCACCTGTTCAAATAGTACATTCTTCCATCCAGAAATGTAGTCTGATTGGAAAAGAAGGAATTAGATAATTTGCCACAAATTTCTAGATGTGAGGTGACTGAGCCCACCAGAGGCTGCAATGAGTCAACAAGACCCCCAGGCATGCTGCTGCCATGCATGTGCACATCCTGCACATGGGATGCAGTATGGACACACAGCAAGTCCCAAGTTTTAGGGAGTGTAGCCCATCATGTGCATGAGACAAAATCCCTGTCTGTGGGCAGAATCACATAGCTCTCCTACAGCTTCCCTGGATTCCTATATCTCCAATCAGAAAATTAGGTAAAGTGTCCACACCACACAGTGCAACCATGGGTTTATGTCTATGACAGCATTCTCCTGGAGAAACATAGAATCTCCTGATTCTATGGTTCTGTGATCTTTCCAGTTAGGCCTGGATGTCTCCATCATTGATCTGGGTCTAGGTTCTAACACTGATCTAGAGGTCAATATCTCAGACTGCCACATTTAGTTACATGTGCTGCACAGACATGCTCCTGTTCCTGTGAGATGGCAGCGTGGTGATTTGTAATTAAGGTCAATGAATTAAAATACAGTTGTGCCTCCATCTAAAAATCAGTACCTTCATCTTTTCATCTTTTTTAAGGCTGGGTCCAGGAAGACCACTGTAAAATTCTAATCATGGCTGCACATGAACTACTCTCATCTGTGATCTAAAAGTTATCTCAATTTAATGTCAGATACCCTAGCATGGGGCGTGTCTGTCTCCTTTATGTCTGACATCAGAAGAGTCTTGTCTACATACCAAAAGAGATGGGTGTAACTTGGATCTCCCTGGAATGAAGGCAAGGGCTTTCTATCTGTGGCTTTCTGATAAGTGAAGATCATGATAATCCCAGTTCAAAAAATGGGATTTTTCTTGATAATACTTTGTTTCTTTCAAGCAGAGAGAGAATTTTGGCTCTTGAGTCTGGTTTGGGGTCTATCCATGGGGTTTTACAGAGCTGATCCTGAGTAGTTTCAAAACCATTCCCAGATGCAGCAGGGGTTTTGGAGTTTGAGGACCTCAAGATTAATTTGTGTACTCAATTCACTTCTGCTTAACCCCAGATTCAGAGACTCTCACACCCGTGTTCAGAGTAGGAGGCCTTGTGCAGGAGCTCCAAATCCCTGTTGAATAGCGACATGGACCCTCTAATCCCTTAAGAAAATTTAAAACAATTTGCAACTGAAAGTGACTGTTCCTGCATTGTTTGTAACCACGTTTGATTAAACAGAAAACCAGAGTCTTCACCCATAAATGACATCAGTGGCAGCAATTCTTAATCAACAACTCCACGTGATTCCTCTGCTTCTAGGCTCCCTCAAGGTAAAACCAGTACAAACAGGGAATAGAAATGCTGCTCCAAACAGACCAGTCTCTTAGGAAACCACATGTGAGTACAGTGCAAAGTATTGCTGGAAAGAGACATTTGGGGATCAAAGCACATGGGGCTCAGATAACGTTGCCCATTTGACCACTCTGTAGAAAGACAGTTTGCAGCACACAGGTATAAAAGAGCCTTGGATTCAGTCAAGCCCATATACCTGATATGGTGCCTTGAAGTGGGTCATTGCAACACCCTCATTGCGTTGGGGGACAGTCTTATTGCAGAAGGGGAAGAATCTGATCGTGAAGGTGCATATCCAAGATTAGCTCAGCCCCAAAACGAATCCAGGAGTGAAGATACTGCCTAGATAAATACCTAAGTAAGGTTTACCTTAGGCAAATTTAATACTCATTTGAGGCAGAATCAAAGAACCTGATCCTGGAGCTCCTATCTGTGAGATTAGCTGCAACGAGGCAAAGTGGAAGCCCACCAAGACGAGTGGGAATTCAGTGGGCTTTGGATTCTATTCCGTACGAGCTAAAGGCAGCAGAAGTGAGACTCAAAGCAGACCACTGGTCTTTGCCTGTATAGGAAGATTAGGATCATTCTATTACTAATACAGTTGTAGTAACACAAAGCACTACTTTAACGTCTTTACTGAACTGCAGGTTTCCATGTGATGAATTAGAGGCCTGAACACAAACACTCAATTGGGGAACGAAACGGCAGGAAGGGCTAATGACCCTGGCACATGGCTCAAAGCATGAGAGGGGCCACAGGCTCTCACCCACTGCCTCCAATCCTCTTCCAAATCCCTACTGGAGTTGAAGAGGTATAAATTACTGCTATAATTTTACCAATAGCTTTTCACATGTATGCAAACCCCTACACAACACAAATAATTCTAATTTTAAGATTTAGCATTAAAACCATTTAGCAATCTTAATTTGCCCATTGGTCACACCTTAAGATCTGAGTTCATGGGTACACAGCTGTCAAATGCTTCAAGAAGAAATGTCAAAGGGAAGGGGAAAAAAGCAAGCCTCCTTACGTCAAGCTTTATACAGGCAGGGGAACCACTGCAGCTGCTTGCATGGAAGAGATGCACTCAGAGCTCTGCATAAGTCCTGCATACCCTGCCCTGAAGTGAAGATACAACCCTGGGCAGCTCTTTGCTCTTTTTCCTTCGCATGACATCACTGTGGAGCCTGCAGCATTCCTTGGGAAACTTGTCATGACAGGGTGCTCACAGGTTCTCAGAGTGGTGGTAGAGCAAGGAGGGTGGGGACGCAGGCTGATGAGCGTGAGCAGGCATGAAAGCAGCAGAAGGATACAGGTGGGAGAGAAGGAGTAGACCAGCTCGGGGGAGATGTGAAAGTGATGGAGAAGGACTACCACACAAGAGAGGTTGGGGAGAGCAAGGGGTGGGATGAGAGAGCTGCAAAGAGGGCAAAGGGGCTTCTGGATCATGATGGATCAGAGGCAGCAAGCCAGAAAGGGGAAACCATGTGTTCCTGAGGGATTCCTCTCTCTTCAGAGCTGAAGGAAAACTTGGGGAAAAACACAGATCCAACAAAGGAGCAAAGAGCTAGAGTAACGTGGAAAATCCAGGTAAGAAGATGAAAATGTCACTGAAATGAGACAGTTTTCACACAGCTTTTCACGGGGTTTATTTAGAATTAATAAAACCAACCAAAGCAGCACCAGGCACTTTCAGCTCACAGAACGAGCCAGCAAATACACAGCTCACCTGAGGTCTCTCTGTCCTTGGTAGCACTGTGAGTGTTTTATTTTCACATAGCTAAACCATTCATGAACAATTTCTCCGATGCATTAAGCATAAACAAGGCTTCTTTTTGCATAGGTAAGTATTTCTTCCTACCTCTGCGATTTCATCTCCTAAACCAAATAGTTTTATGTGTGGAACCACCCAAAGAAAACAAGTTTGAGGCTTCCCATTAATTACTGTTTCCCAGGACTTGTCCTGCAGTGTCTGGAGCTAGGGTCCCCTGCCACACATTTTATTTTGTGGAGTCTTTCCATTTTATGACTCTTGGAGCAACTGGTCGTGTTTATTGATCTTTCCACACAGCTGTTCTTTTCCTGCAGGAGCACTGGGATGGATTTTCTGTGGTCTGATACGTGAGGCCCCGTGCATCTCTGTTAAAGTGGGTCTGCTGATGTAGTAACAGGACTTGACAAGGCAGCAGCTTTTTAAGACTCGGAGTTTGTGGGTGTAAAGGAAGCAGAAAATGCTACACACTGGCTTCACTTTCACTGTAAAAAATGTGCTTGTGTGATGAATTCCAAAATCCCATGAGCAAACTAGCCCAAAAGAGATTAGCTGTGGTACATAAGGATGGGGGGATGGAATTGAGAAAGATTTGTGCTGGAAAAGGAGGGGTGAGATACGAGCAGCTGCACAGAAGGGCCCAGAGCAACTCCAAGGGCACAGAACAAC
>JANHGB010057420.1:14885-26515 GCA_026283785.1 Coracopsis vasa
ACAGAGGTGAGACTGACTGGTCTGTAATTCCCTGGGTCATCCATTTTCCCCTTCTTGAAAATGGGGGTTATATTTCCTTTTTTCCAATCGTTGGGAACTTCACCTGACTGCCATGATTTTTCAAATCTGATTGACAGTGGATTAGCAACTTCATTTGCCAGCTCCTTCAGGACCCACAGATGTATTTCATCAGGTCCCATGGACTTGTGTACCTTCAGGTTCTTAAGATGGCCTCAAACAGATCTTCTCTTATAGTGGGCCCAAGGTCTTCATTCTCACAGTCCCTGCATCTGCCTTCCAAGACTTGGGTGGTGTGGTCAGAGCATCTGCCAATGAAGACTGAGGCAAAGAAGTCATTAAGAACCTCAGCCTTCTCCAAATCCAGGGTTGCCAGTTCTCCCGATAGCTTCTGGAGAGGGCCCACGTTGTCCCCAGTCTGTCTTTTATTTGCAATGTACCTATAGAATCCCTTCCTGTTATCTTTAACATCCCTAGCCAGTCTGTCTTTAGTAGTAAAATAGGCTAGATGTAGCCTTAAGTCCACTGCTTTTAATGAAAGGTATTGAGTGATAGCACTTGCTGTTTGGCCAGGGCTATGTATTTTACAGTTTTGTATGGCAAGAACACAGAGCCCACCCTTGGCAGATGGCTTTCATAACAGCAGCTGGTATGACAGACATGTCAGGGTAAGAGTGTGTGTGTAAATAAAAAATGAAAAACTGAGAGGAGGTTTGCCCCCAACTCATAGAATTAAAAAGGAAGTTGATCATCGGCCATATTCAGTATTAACCAGGGAATTACAAAGAGATACAAAGGATTCAACCTGAAAACAAGTATAAGAGAAACAAAGAAATATGCAAAAGGTGGGGGGAAATGCCTTGGAGCAGGATGAGGAGCAGTGATCCTGGTTAGGCATTGCTGGGCATCACCCTGTGGCATCCCCACCCCTGCCTGGGTCAGACCCAGTGCCTCTCAAGATACAGGAGCAGCTTGCACCTGGTCAGTGACCTACAACATGGGAATGGTGTTTGTGGGTCCACATGGGGCTCCTGCCCACAGCAGGTGCCTTAGCGGGGTGCCAGCAGTAGCGGAGGTGCATGCTCAGCTGTAGCACCCTGATCTCCACAGACCAATTTGTATGTAGTGGATGCTCACCCACACACTAGGTGGGTTGCATCAGTCCCTGTGTGTGCATGCGATTGTAGCTTTTGGGGATGAGTTATAGAGGGGTTGTTATAAAGCTGAAGGTGTCTAATATTTTATGTGTCAAGTATTGTGGTGTATCCTTTGTACTGCTGTTATTTGTCCTAAAAATATAATTCACTGATTGAAAGATCATTGCGTGTTGTGAATAGAACAACAAATTACCTCTGAACGGATTGGACTGAGCTATATGGACTGAGCATTTTTTTTCTGTGAGAAGCAAATTCCAGGAAAAAAGTTGCATATATTGTTTGCCTTTCCTTCTCCACTTTCCATTTCCCCCTCTTTGCTGTCTTTCAGGAACAAAAGTAAGTATGAAGGGCAAGGAGAGCGACTGCAGAAAGGATATGACATGTAAAGGCATGACTGTGTCTAGGAGAGGTTGAAGGAAACCAATGACAAGGAACAGAGACATACTCAGTGATAGTAAGTCAAAGTTCTTTGTGGCTTGACCTGAGTTGTAGGCTCCAGCTTTAGAAAAGGTTTGAACTAAAGGCTGAAGACATAAATGAAAACTGTCATGTAGATTAGTGAATGTGGCTCACAACTGACCAACTTAATTCATATTTGAAGGACACCAGTGACCTTTTCTAGATAAAAGGAGGCAGCAGATCTTATCTGTCTGGATTTCAGATAAACATTTGCTATGGTGTACACAGGAAAAACTAAGTGAAGCTGGAGAAAAGTACTGAAAGGGAAAAGGAGTATAAGGAAAGAATTAGCTAAAGAATATGCATGGATACATCATACTGAAAGAGAGCTATTAATGTGGACAGATAAGTCAAGTGAAGTTTTAATAGTTAAAATTTTGTTATGGAGAAATATAACTTATGAGTAAAGATGAGAATTCATTTTCAGTCTGCTTTAAAGTTTTAACAGTGTAGCCAAAATGCAACAAATAGTCCAGTTATAATGATACTGACACTCACTGTCCAAATTATGTAATCAATACAAACCAGATCTTATTAGTAATACTAAAGGTAGAAGCTGCTATACATGACAATCTTCCCATTATCAATCGCTTTCCCCTGGTGTTGTGCTCACCTTTCCAATATTCCTCTACGTCCTAAGGATATTTTGCTGGGGGAGGAGGCATGTGGCAAGTTTTCAGTATCATGACATCTCTTCAGGGAGGCCTATGATAGTCAGGATGGACTTTCCTCCTGCTCACACTTGGGCTTTTCCTGGCTGTAGTTTTCTAAGGTTCTTCATCATAGCCCACTTCCCTCTCCCACTGCAGCCCGCAGTGGCTCCCACACCCTCCCCTAAGGGCCACTGTTTGTCCAGCAGGGACTGGGGATGGTGGGAAGGAGTGTGTGTCACCTCCTCCCCAGAGGGACCATCCCCAAAGCTGAAGCTGGAGCAGGGTGGGCAGCAGTCTCTGCACCTCAGGGCAGGGGTTGAATCAGAGAAGCCCAGCTCAGGCCAAGAAGAGGCTGAATACTGGTGCTGCTGTATTAAAGACATGATTTTTTTATTGGTAAGGGCAAATCTGTATCTCCTAGCCATGGAATGCCTTGAGAAATAGCCACAATGTAATTATATTCAGCTTTCAATTTTCTTGGCACAAAGTTTAGATATGTATTGATAAAATTTCCTGATAGATTACATTAGGAGGAAGAATCTGTTATAGATGAGAACTGAAACAACAGAATAGAAACAAACACTGAAGACTACAGTGTCGTTCATTTAGGAACTAATGAAAGGAGTTTTTTCAGTAAGTTGTGATCTCATTAGTTGGAAACTGCTGAGAAACAGAAAAGTCTGCTTGCATTAGTCATTGAAAGTCTACAAGATGCCAGTGTGACATAATAAAAGTGAAAAAATGATCCTGCAATTTGTCAGACTAGGTTTTTCTTACTGAAATGAGGAATGATTAATTTCATTGTCTGTAGCATGAATCTTTTCTGCAATACCATACACAGTTTTTGACCTGCCAAGTAGTTTGGGAAAATTACTGCAAATTGGAACAACGGTAAGAACACCTCACAGTTGTAGAGGGAGCTTGTGACAGTCAAGAGACCCATTTTCTGTGCATCTCAAAACAGCTCAAATGACAGCAGGAACTCACCGCGTGCTCTCAACTTGAACGGCCGGCTGGGGCCGGGGGCAAAGCAGGATTCTGCTCACCAAGGGGGTGAGTTTCCTGTGTTGTCTGCCTTGAGGCCACCAAGATCAACTGCCCAGGCAACAAAAAAGTGCCCGGAGACAGCAGCACAGACACTGCGGCACCTGCCAGGTACTGAGTTAACTGGGTCAAGGGCTCACCAGACCCCCCCGGCCACCAGCCGGAAAGTTCCAGAACAGCTCATGATACATGTGCAGGCATGCAAACGAGTCTCACTTAGGGGAGGGTTCCAAGAGAGCCTGACCCTATCAAAAGGCAAAGATGCCCTGCAGGGGTGTGGGCGTTTGTCTTGTTACATTCACTGGCCGGAAGGATGTCATTAAGGATTGTTAAGTACCTCAAAGGACTACAACCGAATTTCAACGTAAAGAATTTCCACTCTATGGCTGAGAAGACACCAGTGAATCCACGAGTCGGTAAGCCTATTTCTCTGTTTTCTTTTCTTGTCTTCTTTCTTTCATTTCTTCTTTTCTCCCTTTATTTCGGACTTTTTATAAGAAGAAGAACTTGCCAAGACTTTTGTTCCCCCGGAGCAGTTTTAGGGAAGTTTACAATAAAATTGTTGTTTTGTTTTTCAACTGTTGAGAGTCTGTAGTTTCTCCCGCAGTGTGCAGTAAAAGATCACCTCCCGGCCTGCAGAGCGGATGGGACAGAGCTTGATCTTGGGATCAGGGACTGAGCTCAACATATTGACTTGGTGAAGTTGCTGTGCAACCGCCTAGGAATCCGCATGGGAACAGTGTTGAGTACCCAGATGTGCTGGGAGTTAGCTGTTGCCTAAAAGGAGCAGCCTCTTTCATCTGCAGGCAGATGGGCTAACTGCAGGGGAGAAGCACTCAATGACAAATACTAGCCTTGAGGCCTCTCACCTCCCACCTGAAGGCAGTGAACACCTGCGAGAGTGTGGGTTTTCTCTCTAGTCTGTGTGCAATTAAAGGCTGCCTGTTTATGGGCAGGAGTTGTTCTCGGCTGCTTCCCACAGCTGAGATCACTACCTATTCCCTTCCAGCTGATAGATACTGTTGCAGCGAGACATGTATCAACATCAAATTCCGCCTGAGTGTAAAAAAGCTGATTATACTGGTGGTCAGTAGTCTCAACCTGGAAGATTAACAGAACCTTCTGAAATAAGACCCCATGGAAATGTTGCTCTTCTCCGTATCTGGAAGGGAGCAATAAACAACCCTGCCTTTCATTGAGACTTGTATCAGACTGTGAATGGCATGATGTTGGGATAATTAACAGCTGCTTAAACAGATGGCTAAAGAACAACAGTTCTTTGAACAGGCCTCAATCATAGTTTTCTTAATTATTCATCATTGTGGCTACGGTGTTTATCAACGCAGTCCTTTATCAACACAGTCCTCAGCACTGCTCAGAGGAGACTACAACACAGTGCCTCTGACCTGCAAGGATTTCATGTTAGGGAGCGTTTCAGATGGAGGTAGAGGCACAAAGCTCTTGGGCTTAGGCCTCAGTCAAATACACAGTCTAGGAACAGCTCACATTAAAAGAAGAACAAAAGGTTACTATTTGCAATGCACAAGGACACTAAAGAGCTAATTCATGCTGGCAAATGAATAAGTAGGTATAAAATTACCAAGAGGATACTTACCCAGGGAATTAAAAGAAGGCTCCTAATCACCAGCAAGTGAGGTCTGAGGAACTACAGGAAGAAACTAGCTTATTTAAAGTTATGTTTATAAATCAAATAATTGACTATGAGAAGACAAACCAGGATTTAGTATTTTAAGAAATTCATTCAGATCATATGTTCAATATCCGTGGGATTTTTAGGTATGATCTTCACAGTGCCAAAAGCTGCAGTATAAGATCTAAGGGTCATTTTCTGTTATTGGAGAAGTTCCCAATTGTCTGCTTGGGGTTTAGGTTGTTTGTACCCTACAGCAAGCATTTAAACAATGAAGGTAATGTAAAGTTTTATATGCATGAAGACATCTATGGGTCAGACAGCACCTGAGTAGGAAACTTCCCTGAAATGGTAAGGTAAGATATGGGAGATAAAATTCTTTTGTGGGTTTAATCCAAAATCCTTTTGCAATCCTCTCTGAGTTATGAGTGGGGAAAAAAATTCAATTCCCATTGCAAAAGTGATCCAAGGGCTGTCATGCTTCTGAGAACAAAGAGCAAAACCACCCTCAGTTCAAAAACTTGACATGAGCAAAATCCTAGCTGATAATTTTTTGAGTGGATTAGAAGGGATTAGAGAAGAGAGAGAGGTAGAATAAAAATAAGAAGATAAGAAATTTTTCTTTCAATCACTTCTGAGCATGGTAAATTGGTAGTGCTAAGATTCTCACAATGCCAAATGAAACACTGTCCTTTTTGACACTTCACAATCCAAATGTCCAGACTGAGTAGCACTTGCATGCTATTCTTAGACTGCACCCAGTGCTCAAAAGAAGGAATAGAAAGTGAAATTAAATACTGGTATTTAAAGATTTTGAAATGACTGCTTGTGCTCTTCTGATATTGTTTATATATTTTCTTGATATATTTTCTGTGTATGATTTGATAAATCTTAATATTGTGCTGGATGTAGGCAGTTTTCTGTCTTAAAATCCCGTATTACAATCATTAAGAAATGTTGCACTTCCATTCATCATGTTAACATGGAAAATTCAGTTCATAGATCTGCTGATACTTATTTCTTGTTTTCTTTGTGTAAATGTCAAGCCTAGTTGGTATCTTTAAATAGTTCCTCTCTATTTGTGTATATGTGAATTGTGCATATGTTTGGCAAATGAAACATGCCTTTCAAACATAGACAGACCTTTTTTTCTTTGTTTTTGTTTTTTTGTTTTTTTTTCCATCCGAATATTTATTTCCATTCAAGTTATGGTATTATTTTCTTGCTTTAAAACTGGTGGAGGCCTAGGGTTTGCAATAAATGGAACACAAATAATAAGCTGTGGAAGGGTGTATAGCAGGTAGATAATATATATGAGGTTTGATATTAGTTAGAAGATCTAAAGAAACTTTTTTTTTTTGATGGAAATCATAGAATGGTTTGGGTTGGGAAGGACCATCCAGTTCCAATCCCTCTGCCAGGGGACACCTTCCACTTGACCAGGTTGCTCAAGGACCTATCCAGCCTGGCCTTGAACACTGCCAAGGATAGGGCATTCACAACTTCATTGGGCAACCTATTCCAGTGCCTCATCACCCTTAAAGAATTTTTTCTTAATGTCTAACCTTAATCTCCCCTGTTTGAGTTTGAACCCATTACCAGACTGGATGGGGCTTTGAGCAACCTGGTCCCTGACCATGGCAGTGGTATTTGAACTAGGTGATCTTTAAGGTCCCTTGAAACCCTAACCACTCTACAATTCTGTGATCAAATGGTAGGTCACTCTGGTGAAGGTGTGTTTGGACTAAATTGAAGTGGTTGAATGGGAAGCCGAAATCTATCTCTATTGACTTGGTTCAGGGCAACCTCTAGCAGAAGAGCCGTAATAAGAAGCAGTAAAGCTGGAGAAAAACAAAGCTTTCAGTTGTCTTTTCAGGGAATATGGATCACAGTACCCTGATGGCTAAGAGTATGTTCAGGAATTTTTATTGTACTCCTTGAGGTGAATTAAACACACATTTTTGCTTAAATGCTCATATTTGACAAGTATGAGTGAATGATGCATTGGACAGAGTCTAGAAGGAGTTTGGAAAGATATGTCAGAATCCATTCCAACACTTGCCTTAGGGTCAGTCCTGAGGGTGTTGGCGTAGAGTGCCTCAGCTTGACATTGTGTCCATCCCCCATTACCACTTCTGATGCTTAAAGGTGGCCTCTGAACTCTTGCATTCCAGAATGGCTACAAGATTATGTTGTGCCCATTTCTTGCCCCCAAAGGAAACTTCACACTGTTACAGGGAGTAATTCTATCTCTGGTTTTCCTGCTTCCAGCTTGTTTAATTCCTTTTACTGTTGAGCCCACTTTCTCTCCCTGCCAGATGATTTCTTGGTCAGAAGTTACCACTGCTGAACAGTTGCAATTTTAATTTCCCCTTCAAGGACCCAGGGGGTACTTACCTGTTGGTTGATTCCAGTCTTAAAATAAGGATTAATCTTATCTGGCATTGTGTCTGATATTAGCCACACCTGATAATCAGTAAGGACTGAAGACAGGTGGAATTTATGAAGCTCATTTTGTGTCATGAGGAGCCTAGTACTTAACTGCACACAGACCACCTGATACTGAATTAGGGTTTCACTTGTGGTAGAGGAGCTCTTTTGCTGTGGTGTATTGAAATCAATCATTGACAGTGGTCAGGGGTTGAAGCCTAGGCAAAGACTGTAGGAGGTAGAAAGCAGTATTTGGTTATTCCCTTAAGTAGATCTGTGATTAAAACTGCCTGTCAGACTTTTTTTTTTTTTACTATATGTAGAGAGCTTAGAGGTGCCTTAATAAGGGAAGTCCAATACCCTTATACTTTCTGTTTCCATTAGAAAGGACGTTGAATACACTGAACATCATATTGTAGTGCTCTGGCTTTAAAACTGATGCAATCACATTAAGAGCAGTGAATAGCACTTGTGAGTCTTTCTTATGGAAAGGAGACAACAAAAAAATGCTACCTAATAACCAAAACACACATTTGAAACACCCTGTAGGACATCTGCAAAGCAAAATCAGAAAACCTGGAGCAATGCAGTGAAATGGTAGGCTCAATTTGTTTGTTCATAAGGAAACAGAATTACTGAGATTTAAATAAAAAATCCAAATGTGCTTCTTTAATTTATGCAGATTTCTATTGTGCCCGCTTTGCAGTGGTGGTGTTATGCTAGAGGGAAAAGAAACAGATTTTAAATAGGAAAATAAGCCTTTTTTCTTTATTTCTGCTTGGTTGAATACTTACATCTTGCTAAAATTCACCCAGTGGGAGAACACACACATTTTAACTTTAATCTTCATCACAATAAGCTGTTTCAGAGAGAAATAACAGTTGATCTATTTAACAATCCATCCATCCAAGTTTGTGTCCTAAATTCCTCATTAAAGTATCTGAAAGCCTATTGCCAAACATAAAAGAATAACTATTATATTTCCTCATTCTATCTTTTCCCATACCCACTTCATTGCAATATCAGTAACGGCTATGTAGTTATGATTCATTTTGTTGGATGGTTCGGAATATCAAATGGTACAAACCAAAGAACTTATTAGAGCCTTTACTCATAAAACTGCTGAATGCTATTTATACTTGGGGAGGTGGCATAACTAATGCGTAAATGTTTTACATCATCCATCTACATAAGTTCACATGTTGGCAGTCTTCACCATATTATCTGAGTGCCTTCATAATGCCCAAGCACTCCTTACTATATTAGGTTATTAATCCTAAATGTCTGCAGGTTGAATTCCAACCTCACTCCATTTTTTAGGTGTGTTTATTTTTGCAGCTTTACTTCAGTGGAATTGTTCCAAGTTTACACTTGCTTTCACTGAAATAAGCTCTTAATACTGCATGGATACAAGTGAAAGCAGAAGCACACTACTCAGTATCTTTTTAATTACTCTCGTGTGGTATTGCACTCTGTTTTGTTGGGGTTTTTTGTTTTTGTTTTTTTTACTTATCTATAAAATTATACACAAAAAAGTGCTAAACTAACAAATAAAAATATTATTTTATATAAATAAAATCTGTGGGCACATGTGTCCTACAAGGACAGTGGATAATAAAAGGCAGGAAGAAAAAAAGCACATTTTGTTAATTATTTTTTAATATTAGTTAATAAAGTACATTGTTAGGACAGAGTTATCCTTTGTTCAGAAGACAAGAGTCATAGTAAGAAGTTTATGTATGACAGCGCTATAATATTCCAAACATATTTGCAGGTGTTTATTAGGTATTTTTTACCTTTTTGTAACAAAATTTTGTAATGAAGGACTGCAATTAAAGGAGATATTTATTCAACATTTCACCTAAAGTACCCACCTCATCCCCACCTTCCATAATAAGTTTTGTTATATTAGTCAATTCAGATAATGATAGGAAGTGGTAAAATAGATTTCTGCCCTTTAACAAAAATATCCTTTGGGAGAAATATGATATTTCAAACCACTGCTTTAGTGTAAGAGTACTGCATAATGCTGCAGAGAAAGGAGAGAAGGAAGCATGACAATGAGGAACTAGTCACACAGTTTTGCCACAGCTTTTGTCAAGGGAAATGTAAAACAAATGGACATATCTGTTCAATATCCATCAAATAATGAGAGTGCCATATGAGTTCTGGGTCCATGTCAGCATAGCTTGAGCAGAAGGTTAAGGAAATATTCACAAAAGGGAACAGTCACTGTTTTTTAAAAAATAATGTGCACACTGACACAGGACCCCATCATACAGTTCTTACTGCTATTGACATCCTCTTAGAAAAATAGGACTATTTTCCTGGGTAAACTTTTGATAGCAGGAGAGCTTAATTAGGAAGCTCTTAAGCTATATTTGGCGGTAATTCCATAGTAACATTACCAAAAGACCAGTTTGAGAGCACAGCCTGGTCCTTGACAGTATCTGGGATATAAATAATAGAACAGCCTGCACAGATAAATGTAAAACCAAAAAAGATCTATTTGGGTTTGATTGTTCTGGTTTTGACAAGATTTCTCAAGTACAAGAAACAGTTCTAAAGGAGTTCAGTGAAAGGTCATCACCACTAATGACTTCTTCACTCTGGTTCAGAGGATTTAATTTAACTTAGCCTTCTCACTTATTTGGGAATTGCTTATCCTCTGGGTTCTCAGGCTAGTTTTTCTTACTGTAGAAGGTTCAACTCACTTAAAATGTAAATATTTAATAGACATCAACCTCATAACTATAATCCTTTTTGAGAACTAACTGTGGGAGAGAGACAAAGCTGACAGTTATTTTTCTATTAACCACTTCTATCTTTCCGTCGCAAGCCATCGCTATTTGGAGAGGAAATGGTTTCAGCAAAGTAGGTTTTTTTCTGTTCTCTCTCTGTTGAAGGTTGTAGGCACAAACATGTAGTTAAAAGGCTAAGGTAGAGGTAGTATTTGCTTTCTCATGATAACATTTGAGGTCTTTTGGTTCTGTTTCCTATCTCACTGGAAAAAAAAGAAACGAAAGAAAAAAAAAACCAAGACAACCCAACATATATTCACAATATAGAGACTATTCACAATATAGAGAATGATGCAAAGCAGTTAATTGATCTTCTGTAAATAGCAGTAGATAAAACTTCATTATATTTATTTGAAACAGGATTACTGAGTAGGTCTCAGTGCTCTTGTGCAAACTATGCTCAGCCTCTACTCAAAGCAGTCTTCACCACTTAGCATTGCACCTGGAGATTCTAGCAAAGCAAAGGCTTCAGGAGAGTAATTGTATAAAATAAATATGACAATTTTCTGATATTAATTTTAATAATAATACCTTAAAAATGCCTTCTTAGCACTTCAGTTATGTAAAAGGTCTAATTTCATGAGTTTACTGATTGTTCCCTTTATTTTCTGTTACTAGATTTTTTTAAGTACTCATCTTCCTTCTTTCCCCCCTTCTGCTCTTCTACTCTCTACTACAAAATCCATCTTGAGATGCAATAACGGAAATGAGCTCTAAAAAAGAAAACAACCCTTCCACACACACAAACTTGAACTGTTTCTTGCAGACTTGGTTCTTCCTTAGCATAACATCTGGTTCTAAAATTCAGGTGGCATTCACCAGACAATCTTTCTATTTCACCAACTCTGACTGACCCTACAGAATCAAAATGAGCAGCCCAATACAGGAGTAAAAAATGAATTCATGCATAGCTGTTCTTTTCCTCCTTATTTGTTATGTATCCTGAGACCAACTCGCAGTTAATCAAGTAGCTTTTCCACTTTAAAAAACACTAGCTACTTCCACTCCTATAATTCCAGATGATCTTTCCCACCCATGTCCAGCTACAACTCACAATCTTGGCCCTGGCAGTATGCCTTACCACTGGTCTCTCCAGCATCCTGCTCTGCCTCTTCAAGTGGCTCCCTGAAGAATGTGTAGGGTCAGCAGCTTACTTTGGTGCTGGCCCTCAGAAAGAGGTGTGTGTACTTAGTCTTGGGTCCATCATCACATACAAAAGCGTACTAGGCATTGCTTTGGTAGAACAATTATTTGTTTTGGGTTTTTTTGTTTTCTAAATGTATTACACCAGTCCAGTGCCTTGTCCTAAATTCTGAATCCTCAAAACGTTCTGTAAAAAGCACAACCCCAAATTGATCAAATCTGAGGTTAATCTAAAGCCACTGGCTTTGATTTGAGGTGAAAGTTTCAGATGTTT
>JANHGB010057427.1:0-2500 GCA_026283785.1 Coracopsis vasa
TGTGTGGAGCAGTTGACATGCTGGGACCTTGAGATGCTTGAGAGGTGGGCCAATGCCAGCCTCATGAAGTAAGCGCAGCCGGCGGCAGGGCCTCCTCGCCGGCGGCGCCCGAACCTGGCAGGGCCAAACCAAGCCGCCAGCCCGGCCTTCGGTACACCCCGTGATGAAGTGAGGAGCGCTAATTGAGCTACGGCTCTCGATCCTGCTATTTGTACAAATAAAAGACCACATCTTGATGCAAAATAAACACAAAAGCACTGTTGTGACTATAACAGGGAGTCATATACTAATTTATATAATAAGTGGTTGTGCACGCTTTATTCAAGATTATGGCTGCAAGAAATGGCATGAATTGCTGGGTGTGTTTAATGCTGGATTATAGCAATTTGAAACATGTCAAACACATGGCTAATGCCTCATGCTTCACTCATTCTTGCGTAAACCTGCATAGCCACCATCCATTATACCCTTGGTAACAACACAATTCTGCAAGTAAATATTGTTACACTAAGTAACCTTTCAATTCAAGTTGTTTAGGAAGAGAAAATGCAATCTTGTGCAGTCAGTTCCAGTGTCAGTTTAATGTTTCAAAAGGGAAGTGGTGTAGAGAATAAGTATCTGTACAGTGACTTGCCGGCTCGAGACACACACGCGTGCACGTGCGCGCACACGCAAGGAACGTACAGTCTATTGCGGGGGAGAAAAGTAAAACTGTAGCTTCTAACTTCACGGGACCGGCACTTCTTTTTTGGTACGGGCCATCACTTGCTTACCCCGGCAGAATTAGGCACTCGACCTGCAGCGCAACCATGCGCTGGAATAACCCACAATTTCATTTTCTCTCACAGGCAGCAGCAAATTTTTCCCCCGTACCTTTGTTTAAAATGCCCGGTAGCAGAGCTTGTGTCTCACCTCTGGCAGCAGGCGTTTGGGCATCGCGGCAGAAGTAGGTGCTGGGGACCGCTTGTGTCTGTGAATGTGGGTGCGTGTGTGTGTGTGCGTGCCTGTGTAGGCGCACTCAGAACTGACAGCGAGTGTGACAGCAAGGGAAAAATGAGAAGGATTGGGAAGCGTGAATATGTATAAATGTGTGTAAACAGGGAACCGTATATTCTTTGTATCCTATTTGAAATGCTCAACTTTCAGCCTTAGAATCTGATAATCATTGTCTTTCCTTTGTATTTATATATGATTATTATGCTGACAAGCTGCACTACTGTTGTAAAAGTGAGAGGCAAAAGTGTGTTACTTTTAGTGAGATGTTGCAGGTTCAGATTATTGTGCCACCGTAACTGAAATTGCTGACACACAGATACCAGAATTTACCCTAGTTTAGTGTTTCAAGTGCTTTAATTTGTGAGGGGTTAGAGTTGGTAGTACATGCACATGCATGTGTGTATATACACATGCGTAAGTGTGTGTGTGCAAGAGAAAAGAAGGGACAAGAAAAAGATTCTGTGCTCTTGCTTTTTCCAGAGGCCCCTTTTTAAGTTGCTGGTGGTGGGAAGGGGGCTGTGGGCAGGAGAGCATTACTCCAGCCAAAGTTTCTGTATTGTTTTTATAAATACCCTTTTACAACAAGGAAAAAAAAATAACGCAAAGTCATAGGGACTCTGTCTTCTTCCTATAAATCCTTCAGTTTTCTTCCACTTCACTCCCAAATAAGTTACCCTTTTTTAGTATGGATACTCTGTAGTTTCATTCTCTCTGTACACAGCTGTCGGGTCAGATTTGTTGTTTTCTATTGCCAGAGTAGTGTGTTACTGGTCATATTACGTTAAAGCTGATCCTGCTGGCTCACAGACACTTTAACTTAAAATGCAGAGCCCGAACTACGCTCTGGGGCTTTGCAAGGAAACAAAATCCACAAGACGTAACCCCCTTTGGTTAATATGAACTGAAAGATGTTTAACCCTTCTCTGCTAATTGTAATGAAAGAGCCAGGGAGATGTAAAACCAGGGGGGCTGATGTATTTATTTATTAAATTTCTGAGTGTTTTCTAATGTTTTGATTATCTAACATTTGCAACCCCTTGCCCTTTTAATGCGCTTGGCTAAATGTACCACTGTTATTGTCTAACGCTCAAATTTGTAAAAGATGAACCTGTCTGTTGGTTAAATCTTTGTTTGACTAAAAGAGGATTAATGTTTGAATTTCCCGAATTTCCAAATCCTTGTAACGATACAGTTGATGAAGTGTTTTAAATAGATTTTCACTCTGATATACATGTCTTTTTATTGAAAGTAAATATTGTAAAAATCGGAAAGGGCTGCCTGCTCCCACAGTTGCGGCATACACGCATTAGAATTTTCATATAACTACTAAGGGCAATCAGACCCTTTTCTCTGAATATTTTAAACATTGTACATGTAAAATTTATGCCTAATTTGAATACTTATTAGCTGCCTAATCTCAGAAAAGAGTATTAGCTTTGTTTTTGCCTTGTAAAATTCATCACTGTGTGTATCACATTTTCCATTTCTATTATTTCTCTTCGCT
>JANHGB010057427.1:5000-7500 GCA_026283785.1 Coracopsis vasa
GCTAATGGAGAACTGCTTTTATGCTTAAAACTATAAAATTAAACTGTTGTCTGACTGCTAATGCCCTCTGATTCTGAGATGCAATCAATTAATTTTTGTCACTGTAAGATTTCTTTTCCTTTTGAAACCTGCACAAACATAATTCCTTCTACTCTGCGTACCTAAAGGGTCCTCCTCCCTATCAGGAAATGCAGATTGTGCCAGTGCAGCGAAGCCCAAGGGTTTTGTTTGGTAAACAACTGGGATCTGATTCTGCAGAGTGCCAGTACCTGCTCCGAACTCCTGAAAGTCTTCACTGTCTGGTCCTCTCAGCTGCTGAGGCCACTCAGCACCTTTGACGTTTGAACCCCTCATTTGTAAATACTGAGGTTTTTCATTGCAGTGTCAGGTATTGCATTAATGGAAGGAAAGTTGTCTCTCTTAAGATAAAATATTATAAAAATCCTGTTTTATAGAAACGTGTTTTAACATGATAGATAAATTGCATGTGTATGGGCCACTGAAATAACAGGTCATAATAGCTCTTAAAACTGAATCATTCTTAGTGCTGAATTAAGCAGTGTACACTAGCTACATTTCCATTTAAATATTTTAAATGGTGACAGAAAATGTGGAAGAATTAAATAGTTGTAGATTGAAATATGAGAAGTTGTTAAGGCTTAAATCTTTGCCTTGCTTCAGATTCAGGTTTTTTCTGTTTTAACAGTTGAGCACTTACAGTATAACAGGCTGAGGAAATGCAGGTTTCAGTGTCTTCATCAATTTCTTAGCAGGCTTACACCTATATATGTGTATACACATATATAAACACACACATACATACTATGTATGTACTCTGTGTGTATGTAGTATTTTCATATAAAATTACATATATATACAGAAATATATATATGTGAAAATTCAATATTGTTTTGATTGAAAAGCATGCCATCACCTTTATTCAGATGTTCAGATTATAATAGCATTTTAAAATCTTTATTTATTGAGAGTGTATTTAATTTGTGAAAATATTTAGAAAACTAAATTTAAGTGAAACACTTTAAAACACAAAATGCCAGCAGAATAATTTGCCACTTACATGTATCTCCAAGCACCAGTCCTAGGCATTTGTAGCCAATTTGTCCATATAGTCACAGATTCCAGTAGATAGCATTTGCAAAGACCACTGAGAATAACAACTGAAGATGAAAATATCCAGTTGAGTACTAATAACAGACAGGTTCTGAGGGGACAGGCTTAGAAGTGACAATCTTTTCTTCAAAACTGATTAGATCTTAAATAAGCAGACAGGCAAAGTAAAACCATGGGTACAGTTAATAGGACTCAAGAGGCATTTTATGGTAGGGTCTGCACCATAGGATTTAAATACAACTTGAGTTAGGCATATAAATCCTTCTATAAAATATGTTGATGTGAAACATAAACACTAGTAAACATGTAGTAGGATGTCCTTTAGATAATGGGCATAGCTTTATGCTAATTTTCCTTTTCTTCCTTTTTTTTTTACATTCCCCCCCCTTTTTTTACCATATGCCTTTTGAAATACTATTTAAGAGAAAAATGATGGCTGATTTTATTATTGTCACTGTAGTAACTCTCTAAGACGTTATTTTTAATGTGACTTTTGTAACAAACTTTGACAAGCAGAAAAACAGAGCAAACCCCATTGTACCTGCAGTTATTAAGATTTTTTTATTGTTTAAATATGTGCAAGATACAATGTCATAGTTTAACATTCTGGTTTTGGCTTCTCTGAATTGTTTTATTGGGGGCTTTCAAATAAATCAAGTTCATTATAGCTTTTTCTAAAGGAGGCAAATAAATGATTGCTGGTTTTATTGCATTTCCTTTAGCTGGGCAGCTACATAAAGCGATGCTAATGCTTAAGAATAGCTGTATCAGCTAAGTAAAATTGCAAAATAAGTTTTTACTATGGCATGAATACATAGTGGGGAATGCTAAACATGAGAGATTTTAGGCTATGTACAAATAGCAACTGGGCTAAGTTAAAAATTTTAAGTTATATGCAGTTTGCATCTTGTTCAAGCATTATGCACACAAATCGGAGGATTTCTAGGTAGTAAATAAGCTAAAATAATAGACTTCATTAGGTTCTTACAAGCCATTATATGGAGTTTGGACAGTCCTGTTACTGGCTTGATGAACTATGTTGTTGTGATCTTTATATAGAAATGAGAAGTTTGACTTACATCAGGGAGTTATTCCTCAGCCATGTATCAAGAAAGAATGACAGTATTCTATAAAATATTGTAATATATACTTGGTGATAAATGGCTTGGGTGCTGCCACAAGTCATCAGGTCGGCTTTGAAGATGTATGACTAGAACGTAAGCAACTTTTTATCATACTGTCGATATTTATCAATTTATAAATATTGCTAAAATGAATATAGATTTTTATTATTAAAATACGATGCAAACTGTAATCTGCTCAGACTCATTTCTTCAGCTTTTCTTGGCTTATGATGAGACATTCTCTC
>JANHGB010057427.1:12500-39061 GCA_026283785.1 Coracopsis vasa
GCAGTTCCTGTAACTATTCCACTTGGAGATCTCATGTCTGTGCCTGCACTGGTAGGTTTTGTTGGCAGCCTCGTGCCACAGGGAATAAAACAGAACGTCAAAAGCCAGGGCATCCTATTTATTAATCCTTCATTTGTTCTGTAGTCTTTAAAAGAAGAAACAATGTGATGGCTTACGTAGCTGAAAAGCAGATACAGTTGGTAAGGAGGGAACGGAAGAGAACCAGAAAACTATTTGAGTTACTAGATGAGTGACAGGAGCAGTTGGGGTTATTAAGAAAGATAAAAGCCATGTGAAGGACTAGAATTAGTCTATGAAAAAATAAAAGTAAATAAAACTAACCTTTGAAATACCCAGGAAGGCCTGTAAATAGGTTGTCTTGACACACTCATGCTACTTCGGTGTGAATATGACTGCAGACATGAGAGTATTCTGCATGCTTTGGTTTCCTAAAAGTTAAGAGGGTTGAGAAGTACCTAGCATTTACTGCTGTTATTTAAAGCTATAGAAGACAAACTTGGGAAGATAGTTTCAGAAGGGGTGAGGCTAAAGGACCCTTTTCTGGACCTAGCTCAGCATCTATTAACTTCAAAGTGGTTTTAGCAACGTTCATAGATGTGAGAGTGATGGGAAGGGACTAAAAGGTCAGGGTCAAAGATGATAAAATGGACAATGAAGATAAATAGATAGAGGACAGAGCCGAAGGGAGATAAACGCTGTAGTTATATCTGAGGACACTCTTTTTGCTTGTGAGAAGCACTTCTCTCTTTCAGTCAGGTGAAAGGAAGATATAAATAACCTTAGCCAAAACAGAAACACTGGATGGGAACATCAGAAGTGCCAAAAGATCCAAGTTATTGAAAACAATTTGATCTAAATGTAATCTTTGAGACAGCCTGAAGCTAAGTTGACTAAAAAGAATATTAAAGAAAGCTGGAGTATAGCTTAACTTCTGGTGAAGCTCCATAGTGGGAAAGATCATGGTAATGAGAAAGAAGTACCATGATATAGCTTAACCAGTGGAGCTCTTCTGAAGTTAAAGGCAACGTAACATCTAAGACCAGTACACGAACATAGTGGAAGTCCACGAATCAGAGCTGCCATAGGATCACTGCACTGAAAGAAGACAGTGAGATGATGTGGCAGGAAACAAAAATGTTCCCTAACCAAATATATGTGTATTTACAAATCTGTATGATTTTATCTGAAATACTAAATTGATCTTACTATTAATTTGATTTGGCTAAGTGTAGCAAAGGAGAAATAGTTACTTTAAATTGATGTTTTTTCTGTCAGAGTGACAGCAGTCACAACTGATAGCTGATTGGTACAAGAGGTATTTCTGTCTCATTTCATTTATTTATTTCCATAAATAATTGTTTATATCTGCATAATGAGTGCAATCAATATGATTTTTTTTTTCTCTTCCTTTAGGCATTTCAGAACAAAAAGAAGCAGAACTTGTATATATGTAAATGTCTAAAGAGGGCCCTGATAAGGATGTAACTAATTTTGGGAAGTGTACTAGGTCACTGATTCTGCACAGTGGACACCAAACTAATCCACAAAGAAACAGTTGATTCTATTGAAAATTCAAAATACCCTGCAGTATACCAGTCAGGCTAAGAAACAAATGCCCTGTACATCCTCTCCACCACAACTGCGCAAATATTCTAAGCTATCAGAAGACAACCTGAAGATCCTTTGAAGCTAAATGTGATTTGTAGGAATTAGACTGGGCAGCTTCTCTTCATAAGAGAATCTGAATGGGTGGATTTTACATCTCTGAGTGTGCATATTAGGCTTGAAATTACTTTGTAGTCACTTTGCATTACTTTGCATAGAGCCTTTGCAGCCATGGGGCTGTTAAAGCCTGAACAGACTGTTTATTATTATATTGCGTGGTATGAAGTGTTTATGTATTTTTATTTATACTAATTCAAGCTTGATGCTGGATTTAGAGATTAATTAGCAAAACTAATATGGCCTGTCTTTCAGGGATAGGAGTAATAAAGCATTGCCGAGAGTAAACTGCTTTAGATAGGAGGCCATAGATGCTTCTAATACTGACCTCTAAATTACTATTTGTTTTATTAATTTGAGGATTTATTTTAAATCTGTAAACTGATTATCTCTTCTTATTCCCAGTGAATCCTTCCACCTGCTGGCTTTGGCTCTTCTTCCCTGAGGTCTCCTTTCCCTCATTCTTTCTGCTGGCTTTGTATCTGTCATTGTTGGCTCAGTTTCTTTATCTACACTCCATATTGTGCTCCTTTCACCTTTACCCTTTCTCATTTGTCTACCCTTGGCCACAGAAAATTCTGCTTCTGTGTATTTTTCTCTATCAAGCTTGATGCCTGTGCATACCAATCTTTTAGTCTCATTTATTTGACAAAGTACATCTCTGTGACTGTTGTAGCTTATACAGGAAATGTTTTGAGAAGTTGGATGTTCTGGCCCTAGAACAGTATGAAATTGTGTAACCAAATACTTGTAAATGCACTCTTAACAGACAGAATTAGCATGCAGTCCTATGCCAACGAATTTATTACCCATTTCATTCCAAAGATGCATCTAGATAAGTTGTAGATACCTAGCAAACAGTTTTTGTAAAGACCAAATGTTGCCATTGAGCTCTCTACTATTAAACTCTGAGAAATCCAGTACTGGAAGGAATGAGGAATTGCAACCCAAATCCAAGGAGCTCAGGAGCATGTCATGTCCCATCAACATCTTTTCTCAAAAAGAAAGACTGTATAAGGTTGCAATGGCAATACTAAGTGATTTTCAGCACAGACTTCAACATAAATACTGGGGAAATAGATTGAGCTGAGGAAGAACTTCACTTTTAGCCGTAAAATTTAGGTCGTGATGTAAAGCCTGTCTTCTCTCTTGTGTTGGCCAGGAGGGGTACAGTCTTAGTCAAATAAGTAACTTCCTGGAGAAGATGGTTTATCTGACCTAACTCTAACCTTGCTTATGTGTGTGCTGTTAGTGTTGTATCTGCAGTGTAGTAGAACACAGTAACATTTCAACTGCCTGAATATTTACCCAGATTCTTTGACTTTTATAGTTTGCCCTGAGCCATGTCTGTCACAACTGGCAGTACCTACTAACCTAGTTAAAACTTAGCTCATGTATGGCTGGCTGCTTGTGCTGCAGTCACAGCAGTGGGTGCAATGTAGGTGTGTTCCCTTGTCTAGGAAGATTATAGTTAGTGATTCCTTCAGTGTAGTATTTTGGTGTTCAGTTCTCTGTATTATGCACCTGATGATAATTGTTCAAATCATTAAGTCTAAAGGATAATATTGTAATGTACAGTATGTATATTGCAACTCATATAGCATCTATGCATATGAGTAGAACATAAATATATGTAATTTTAGAATGTGCTACTTTTATAAATCAAACCAAAACACATAATTTATGTTGGTCGAATGATACAGAGTGATTCCAGAAGAATGTGTTGGGGTTTATTTGTTTGTTTGTTGTTTTCTTTAGGCTGTGTAATCTTTTTGTGTACTTATATTCTTCAGGTTCATCAGTAGCCTCTCTCCAGACTGTGCAAGAATCTGTACTTCAAACCATGCTGACAGTTTTCCCATTTAAAAGCTTTCACACTGTAAAGTAATTTGTCATATCAGAGTACTCCTTCTTTGAAATTCTTTTATCAAAATGAAAAGAGAAAGGAATGATTGCATTTCCCCATGTGTTGTATCTCCAGGTATCCTATAAATAATAAACTTAGTGTTTTACTTTATTCATCCTTTTAACTGTATCCTAAAATAGAGAATATGATAGCAAAGCTCTCCAGTAAGAGGACTTTCACAAATTATTCTTCCTGATGCAGTATCAGTCCATCCTTCAGTGCACTTCAAACCTGTGCATCTTGCAGTTTTCTGTACTGCAGACCTCCTCCAAACCTCAGAAACTGTTAGTTTAGGTTGGTTGTTATTGTTTATTTGTTTTCGCTGAAAGTTTCTCATGTGAGTTTATGGTTTTGGCCCTCTTCATTCTTCTTCAGAATGTTCTTTGGAAATGGAAATCTTGTGTTGGTCTTTGAGGCTTTGCTGTCAGTTTTCTCAGGAGAAATGGCAAAACACAGTCTACCTTCTTTCTCTCTTAAATCAGAAGAAACAAGCTAAAAGGAACTGTCCAGTCCCAGACTTCAAGATTTGACTTCACATGTAAATAAAGTTAATGATATTATCGAATATGGCCAGCACCAGTGTGAGCAGAGTTGTTTTGTGGATCTGAGACCCACAGAGTCTGCTGCTGAAACTGTGCTGATTTCAAACAGGATTGTTTCTAATAATCCTTTATCACAGTTAGTCCTGCTTTAGGACAATAATGGTAAAAAAAAAATAGAAAAATCACAGAAAGCAAAATGCTTACAACATAAAAAATGTGTTAGGGTTTCTCTGAAACACTGCCTTGTACAAGAGGGTATCTGATTTATATAGTGAACTTATAAAGGAACAGGAACCTCCCTAGTATGCATGAGCCGATATTTCAAACAGTGAAGAGAAACACAGTTTGAATGCAGTTGTCTAATGTTTCAATAGAGAGATCTTATATGTGAGTGTGTGTATTTGCCATAAGTCAGAACATTTCCCAGATCCTTCCAGATGTGGAGGATCTAACAGATGAGGAAACAAATCCATTGGAAGTAGGAATGTGTTTTCCACTAGCCCCTTTCATAACAGAAAAACATCTCTAGCATCCTGAAAACATATGTGTTCACTTTCTGTGTTTTGACATCGCCGTTATCATGTGATGAAATTGCCGTAACAGCCTGAAATGTAGAGTAGATCCTATGCAAGATTTGTTTCTCTTTGCTTCCTTCATAGACTGGACTTTAAGTGGTGTGGCTGACATTGCTTCTGAAGTGAGCATAGCACCAGCTGAGGAGGTGAAAATCATGTTCTTAATCTGTATCCTTGGAGTAATTGATGTGCAGTTAATGCATCATTAATATTGTGTGAAGTTTAAGTAGTTTTTTAATCATGTCTGAAGTATTTCTAAGAAAATTGGAACGTTTATGGATTTAATAGAAATTCAAGCTGTGTACATAAATCATAAGCAAGACTTCATGAAACAGTTGCTTTTGGGATTCATAATATTTGGCAAACTGGTAAAGTCGTGTCCTGGTTTGTGAGAACATCAGCGAAGATGGTAGAATTTATCTAAATTATATGCAGTAATGAGATGCACACTAGAATATTTTTGTCCTTTTAGAAATATTTTTAACATACGCCTTTATCCATTTGCAGTCTTACATATTTCTCAAAGGCTTTTTTTTAATATTATACATGAATTAGAAACATGCTACAATACTCACAGATGTCTTTTGAAGTTCTAAAGACATAACAAACCCAGAAATGTTAAATGAAATCTGTCCTACAGAACATATTCTAAAGCATTGACTTAACACAGAAACCCAAGGAAAATAGGTAAGTTGATTCATTGTCTTGTTCCCTTCTACTTTGTATGAATCCTTAAAATTCTATTAAGTCATGATAGTTACTGGAAGGTGTACTCTGCATACCTGGTAAATATGAAAATGAAGAGGAAAGACAGCTATGTAAAATGTTCTTATGGGTTTTAGTGGCAATCAATATTAATGTTTCTTAAATATATTTAAGTAGGTAAATGCATCATGAAAGTTAGAGATTTCAAATTATTTTCTGTAATTGTTGCATAGAGGAAGAATAGGCTTTCTGTATTCAAAAGCAGAAGAGAGGGCAGCAGTGGTGTATTGGAAAGGACGAGAAGCTATGAATTATGCTTTGTGCTGAAGTAAGCAGAGACCAGAGAAAGAAGACGAATTGTGGAAGTAGAACTGAAAGTTAAGAAACTCTGCGGCCCTCAGGACTAAAGAAACCTGGGTTAGGAACGTCCCTGCTTGTTGGAAGCAGAGCAGTCTTTGTGGCCTGCATTGCATCCATGGCAGTCCTTCCCTCAAATGATGCTCTATCTCCATTTAATTTCTTTGCTATCTCCCACATTACTTGACATTCTCTCTTGGATGAGTCTCCCCACCTCTTTACAGCCTGTACCTATCCTTCCCTCTTAAACACACCATTTTACAGCCCCAGATTCCCAGTTCACAGACTTGATGCCTGTTGACACTTTTCCTGTTCTTTTGGCCACCTATGACCTCAGGCACCTGTCCTTGTCCGCTGCCGCTTTTTTTTTGGCATGGTACAGATACTGCACTTACCGAATTCTCTGAAAACAAATGCTGTGCTCAGATGCCTGCCTTCCCTACTACTCTCAGTGAAACTAAAGAGAGCAATAACAGTATGAGGCAGGACAGAATTGTACTTGTTCAAATTTAGTCATAATGCCTAGCCTAAATTCTCTTACCCTTAAAATCCAAGTCAATTAACAATAACAACATAAAATATAGGTTAGGAAGCATATTCTATGTGATTTCTATTGTGGAAGAAATCTGACAAATACAAAATAAACAGAGCCAAATCTTATCAAATCCAGAAGAGAATACTTAATGCAGAATTTTAATTTGTGTGCTATTTGAGCTCTATGATGCAGCTTACATGAAGTCCTTGCGTGAGAAAGTATGAGTAGTGCCCTCGATCTTACAAGTTGCATCTTCCATTTCTTTAAAAGTCCAGTTACAGAGTAACATCGTACAAAACAAAAGTAAAAATGCATGTAAAATAAGTAAATACCTTGGCACTATGGATTTGGTTTGCATTTGGCCAGTAATTGCTAAGATTAGAGTTGTGTAGCTAATGTCAGCTAACACTAAATATTCTAACTCATTTGAGACTGTGCTATACAACAGAAACAGTAGGAGATGCATAGCAGTAGAAACAAGAAAAACATAAATTTAACACAATAAATTTACATTGAAAGTGTTTTATGGAGCAAGCCTATTTAATTGAAGAGGACAAAAGCATATGTTTATCTGCTGTGTTTAATAGAGAATGCGTAACACATTTCTAAAAATAAGCATATACTTAAAGAGCTTAACTGATGTAAAGGTAATAACAGGAGTTATGGAATAAAAGCATGTGTATTTCTGAAATATACAATTTAAGGACCCTATATTACAGTCATAAAAAGTACAAGCTCATACTTCAGACAAATGTTATGTTTAAAGTGTAGCATTGTTGCTCCAAATTTTCAAGCGATACAGCTAACTTCCTTCCATTTTCTGCCCTCATCCTTTCATCCTTAATTAATGCAAATAGTTTATTTAAGGGCTACAAGACTTATCAGTCAATGGGTAAACTCATTGTTAAAATTTATAAAGTATTGCACCATGTACGTTTTTCTGTGTTACAAGACAGTAGAATGAGTTAAAACATCATCACTCAATGCCACAGCATTTGTTAAAGATAGAACCTTCAACATATTTTAGGCTGTAGTTCAACATATTTTAGACATTAGATAACCAGGCTTCAAAATGAGCTGGATCCAAAGCAGAATTAAGGGGGGAAAAAAAGTATACCTTTAAAATGCCAATTTATTTACATTGGAATGGATTTCTTTTTCAAAATAGCCCAGCTTAAATTTAACATTTAAAATATGAAAATACTTACATAGGTCTAAAACTGCTGCAGCCTATTATAAGAATGTAAATAGATAAAACAGACCTGTTGCATCAGTGAATTCTCTTCAAATTTCAAGGAAACAAAGGCTTCTTCTTTTTTAATTGCTGCCAGAATCAAAGGAAGACATGCTAAATTTGTGAACCTAGTCATTCTTTGTGAAAATGTTGCTGTGTCATCCATTTAAGTGTCTATCATTAAAACCTTTCTAATGAGAGTGAATGCTAGTACGTACCTGGTTTTTTTATTGCTGAAATACATTTCTGCTGCACAGGAACACATTTGTGTTGTTCTTCAATGGACATGCTAATTCAAGGCTGAAAAATCCAGTGGTAACTAATAGGGCAATCTTGATTTGTTTTCCTTTTCCATATTATTTCCCTGGCTGTCAAGTACCTAACTCATTTTGGAAACTGTAGGAGGATGTTTCTTTATGTGTCTGTATGTATCCTTAGCCACTTTTGAAAATAAGCCTCTGGTTACCAGAAACTATTGGCCAGTTCACTCACTAGTGTAAAATAGTCCTCGTATAGTAAATGACTGAACTTTAGATACTTTAATAATCGAATAAATACAAAACAGTTTTAAAATACTATTTTGAATCTAAATCTAATTTCCATCTCAATGCAGTGTAGCAAAATTAAAAAAGCAATATTATTTTCTAAATAAATTTATCCAACTTAATTAAATGTAAAAACAAAAAGAAATTTAAATGTGCATTTCGTAATAGCAAAAAAGAAACAACTAATTTAATGTAAGAGCTCATGTTTTATTGAACAGCAGTGTAGCCTAATGGTTCAATGAATCAGTGACAAAGAACTTCTGCTTAGGCAAATACAGAAAAAGATTAAAAAATCTACTATTTAAATCAAGGGTTCCTGCATGCTGGTTTCAATTGTCATTAAAACCATGATTTAAACAATTTGATTTAAAACCGTGATTTAAACAATTTGATTTAGATCAATCTATCCTGCTAAATGACTGAATAAGAGAAAAATACAAAATGAATAGCCAAGGGACCAGAACAGCTCTCTTGGAGCTTCCTCCCCACCCCTGCCACTTTTGATAAATTAATCACAAGTCTTTAAAAGTACATTATCTTAACCTGACACAAATATATTATGATAAACAGGAGTTCACTCTCCCCTCCACATTTTTCAGTGCATGCGATACACTAAGTATTTGCTTAGGGTTTAAAAATAAAGAAAGTGGGTTGAACAGGTAATGAACTGGTGTGGAGAACTGCTTCAGCTTACCGTCAGAAATGTGGGTCAGTTTACCTTGTGGTGGAATTGAAAACCTCCCTTTATATTTGCTCTGTTACTCTGGCATGACAAATGACAGTCTTCGTTTCAGAGGTTTAGCTGGTGTCCAGGCCGTTAAACACTGAAAGGTGAGGTTTGGGGTATTTTTAAAGGGAACTCTTAGGGATATTTCTAAAGACTGCAGGCACCTCCCAGAGCCAGTTCCCCCAGGCTCAGTCCCTAGCCATCGGAAGTAGGCTTCCTTGGACTCACACACAGCTGGGAAGATGGAGCATAATGTGCTCCTGTGGTTGGCCACAGAATCAAGCGCGAAAGAGCTCAGAAAGAGTAGTCAGCCTGAAGCTGTACAAGATGAGCACATGGGCCCTGCAAAGATCTCCTATGGTGGGAGTGCCTCCAGCTATTGAACATGGGGAAGGTGAGGAGAAGTGAGTTTCCCTGGCATGTCCCGCCAGCCCGCATTGCTGGACTCACTCAGCTACAGGGCAGGGCTGTGTGGTGGCTTGCATCTCTTGCCCATGCCCTCAGCAGTTGTAAGGGGTCTGGCAAGTTAGAAAAAAACAGGGAACAGTTGCTGGTGGTGGGTTGGTGAGGGGTCACCAGAGGGGAAGAAGAGCTGAAGGGGTCTTCTGCGATGAGAAGCAGACTGGGAAGGGGGAAGGATATTGGGGAACAGAAAGAGAAAGGGAAGATATGTGGCCTGGATCATGTTTTCTGAAGTGCTTTCTCATTATTGCAGTCTAGCAGTATTCCCTGGATCCTCCCAGTGGTACCTTCTTTTTTCTGATAAAAATATATTCAGTTTATTAAGAGATAGACATTATGATAATAATGTATTTGCCGAAATACATTTAGTGTGATATACTTGCAGAAGTATTTACAGTCGCAGTATATATGGTGACAGTGAATGAAGTTTATTTTTTAAATTGCCATTCTTCAGCAGTGTACGCTTTATTGACGTGGTTCTTTGCCTGCATGAGGTTGATGCATCTATGGTAGAAGCTGTGAATGTTGTCACAAGAGCTGTGCAAATCACTGTAAAACTTCATGTCGTGCAGCCATGACACAGTAATGCTCCTCAGATGTCTGATCGCTCATAATTTGAACAATTTGGCTGTAGAATCCTCTCAGGGCTGAGATGGGTTAGTGCAGATTGGGTTGGTTGTCCTCCTTCCTTCCCATGGGGAGGAGTTGCCAGGTGCTCAGTTGGAATCATCGTAGACATGAAATGCTCTGCAGCAGCAGACCTGAGGTAGTATAATTCAGACTGAAATGACATATGTTGTTAACATGCTGATTCATACCAGAAGACTGATATTTTATGTACTCTAGGTAAAATCTTGTCCCTGTTCAATATATGAGACCTAAATTGAGAGAAATGTTTACAATACTAAAAAGGCAAATAAAACCCTTTATGTTTCAAGTATTTCAATAATTATGGATTGGTAAATAATTTGTTTCTTCTGTATTTTGATTTTACAGGAATTGCACAATCTTAAATAAATACTGGGAAATGCTTCCATTACTGATGCCTTGTAGTATCTGTGCTGTCTCACCTTAGGGAAGTCATAGAAATCATTAAGAAGGCAGTTTTAGCTAGCCGTGGGTATAAAATTTATAGAAGAGTTTATCATCAAATTAAAATTAAAGGAACATTTCTGCTCAGAAGCTGCTCAAAAATGAGGCAAATTTAAATACAACAGCTCTGCCAGCTGTAAGTATTTGTAATAATGAGTCAAAATTAAAACAGGAAGGGGAGAGGGGTTAAAATGAAAAGGTGTATTGCACTACGCTGCATCTGATTTCACCTGTTCCAGCTCAAACACTATTATAGGGGTTTTTTAAAAAATGTTTTTATTAATCTCTGAAAATGACAGGTGTCAAGAGCCTTTTGTGATGCACATACAAAAAACTTGCGGTCAAGAGGTCATATCACTGCAATGTATTAGGCAGTAGCCTTCTCTCTTGTGGAATTTTCCTTGTTTGAAGTGTTTTGAATGAAAGACGCTTGCTGTAATGCACATCAGTAAAATGATCTTTTTGGGAACAGCTTTACATGGTAAAGGAAGCTGTGAGAATACTTTGGTATTGTGTATGTTGTCTCAACAATCGCATGTTCTGAACTCTCTGGGATGCTATAAAGCGCACAAAGGATATATATGGCTTACAAGAACATATGTGTTTTGGGATTGAATTTTATAGATATCGTTCTCGTTGTGAAAACAATTTCTTGCCCCCTTTTTTTTTTTAATATTCTTTTATACTCAGAGAGTTCTGATGCCCTGAATATGAAGCCATGTATTTCACTAAGCTGTCTTTCTGTATTTTCTTTGTATTTTCTTCAGTGGCTGTGAGCAGCCCAACTCCTAAGAAAATAAATGCAGTATGCAAAATAAGATGTTTGCACACAAGACAGGGAAAACAAAAATTGAATTTGAAAACTTGCTTTGGTGTGTTTAAAGTAAAGGCAGCTGTTATTCTAAGGTAGCCATGTACAAGGCCGGTTTCAGAGGCTCTCCTTGAGCTCTGTGAGCTGCACTTTGTCTTGGAGCATATCAAAGCTTAGGCATATACCTGCCTGGGCAGGTATTTTCAATCAAGTTACATAATGCACTACATCAATCATTAGGAAGAAAAAAAAAAAACCCAAAACAATAGTGGTGAAGACTTTGAACATTTGTATTAAAGTTCAGTTTTGAAGATGTGCCTTTTTTCACAACACTGGTCTTCAGAGCGATTTGGCGCAGGACCTCATGAAATAGTTGCATGATTTGGTGATCCTGCTGGAGATGGTTTATTTTCCACTTTTGTTCAGTTGTTTTGGGTAGGTGTGGAGAAGGCAGATTAGTGACAAAATTACAAAGACACATTATAAACCAGCTTTGAGATGCCCACATCAAAGTCGAGTCTCTAATTAGGGATTTAGGAAAGCTGGATTATAAAAATGGGAGCCAGTTGATTGTTCCTGAAGTGCCCGAGGGGAGGAGAAAGTGCTCACTCAGCTCTTCCATGCCTTAGCATCATGCATGGGAAGGACTGGGGGACTCAAGGAGTGTATGCATGCTTTTAAAATGTGAAGTGAGATGAGGAGTGGGTTGTTTTGGGGTTTTTTTTGACTTTGTCTGAAGCAGGTTTATTATGTTCCTGTGGACCAGGATGAAGAGCAGGACTGTTTGCATTGCATGGGCTTTGATGCAAGAGAGTTCTGCAAGATATACATTGCAGATGGGTAGGAAATGATATTTTGATTTTTAAAATAATGTTCTTAGTTTTCTTTTGCTTCTGGCTGTGCTTGTGCAGCATATTTATATGTGTAGGCAACTGAGGATTTAAAAATAATTGGCCTGCTAGTCTTTGTTGAATTGAGAGAAGGGAATGGAGGAGACAATGGAATTCCAGGATGGAATATTGTGATGGTTACCAGGGCTGAATACTTGGGCAAAAGATACAATTTTTTTGTTTAAAAGTCTTTAAAAACACAGTAATTTTGGATGAGGCTGGTACAACACTGAAGAGGCAGGATCAGCTACTGCTGACACCACTATACATCGCTATAGATGCCGCTATATATAGATACTGCTATAGGAGGAGCAAGAGAACGCACAGAACGTACAGGATGGTAGTTACATGAAATAGGAAGGCAGCAGATATGGAAAGAATGGGAGAAGGTTATTGAGAATAATGAGATGTAGAGAAATCTATATCCATAAGAAACTTTACAAATAGTATTTTTACAGAAATAGTCAGTATTACACTTCCAGTCCACAGTTCACTGATAGCTCTGTTTTCAGTAGTTTGAACAACAAAGACTAATAACAAATAAGAAAAAGAAAAATGGAAACCAATATCTGGGAATGAACAGTTTAGGAATTCCACTGTGTTTCTGATTGCTGTATAAAGCCTGTTCCTCACTGTTACCTCATTTTATGGTATTCCCCAGAATGCATGAAACGTTAGATGTCAAGATCATAGCAGTGAAATAGAGATGCTATGAACTTCTATTCCTAGTTAAACAGTCTATCTATAACAGTCTGCTGAAAATTGTTATTTTGATGCATTTTTATGTATGGTGTTCTTTAAGGGTAAATCTAGAGGGCTAGCTGTTATAGCTGGGGTGGGATGGGAATGAAAATTAGAGTTTAGCTTCATGGTTTGTGAGGATGAACAATTTGGAGAATAGGCCAATTGTGAAATTCAAGTGTAATATCTTTGCCAACATTAAATATGTGATCACCATTCTGGCAGCTGCAACAGGAAAAGGAGAGGCCAAACACAGAAATTATAGTTGCATTTTTTTCAGCTTTAACTATTTTTAAACAGCAGAATATTAGAATCTCTGTGGAGCAAGATAGAAAAAAAAAAAAAGTCAATCCATAGCGGCTGACTTTGGGAGCTGCTAAAGGAAAGGCAATGTGGAAAGAAGGACAAAAGGGTGCACAGAGACAAAAAGGGATAAGCAGAAACAGGGGGAAAGAGAACTTGCAGAAGACAGAATTAGAGTTTACCTTATAAATGATATCATTTTCCCAATCTGGGAGTGACTAAATGTGGCAGTATGGTACTGAACAACTAATGAACATCAACTGCAGATGTAGTAAAAACATAAATACAGTATTCTAGTTTCAGTCATTCTGACAATGTCCCTCTGACATCATTTACTATGATGCTAGATTGATAGAATTGCCTTGTGCTAATTTTGTACTTAAGCCTTCAGACTATCTTTGGTCTATCAGCCTAAGAGTCTGCACATGGTTTCTGATGTCAGTAGCATTAAATAGTTAACGCCAAAGTTGTTGTATTTTGCCATATCCTGGAAATGTATTTAAGTATTTTTTATAAGTAATGAAGATTGGCCTAGAAACTTGGGTTCGTAGCCTTGATTCACTTGGTAACTGTATATATCTTCCCTGCATTAATTAAGTTTTATTGGATTATAATGGAGAATACATAGGAAGTCAATAATATAAATAATGGCAGTGCTGAGGCATGTAGCTAAAGTAAATAAGTAGTAGCTGAGACTTTCTCAAGTTTTGGATGTAGAGCTTCTTGACAGTGTTGGATGGGAGCGAACAGAAAGCTGAATCTTATCTAAGGTAGACAAATAAAAGCCTGAAGAAGTGCATTAAGTAAAATTTCAAAATACTGAAAGCTCTCAAACCCCAAGGTTCTCTGGAAGATGAAGTGTTTAATGCTCCTGAGGATGGCATCCTAGGCCAGTAACATAAGATGGAAGAACGTGCAGCTTTCTTAAACACTTGTTGGGGCATTAGTGAGATCCAAGTTTTGGTTCCTGTCCCAATTGTGCATTTCCAGTAACTATTATTTCAGTTCCTTAGTTTAGAACTTTCGTGATAGGTTCCTCCATTTTACTGGCAGTAGGAGACTGCTACTGTTTACAAGCCTATTTATTCTGAATATTAATTTATATAATGTAGAAGCTGAACAAGTGCATTGGTTGAATCAAGATTTTAGAATCATGACAATGTTCTTGAGTGCTTATTTTTTTACTAGTAAATTTCTGAAAGGTTACAGAACAGTGATGAATTCATTTTCCTTAAGTGCTTTATGCGAGAAAGAGCAGCCAGATGGGTCCAGTCTGATGTAAGGACCATTAAGGACCAGAAAAATAGAAGATAATAAAATAACTTTAATAATAATAATAATAAAGAGCTCTTTCCCTCTTATGTTTCTTCATTTTTTTCCCCTCAATTTAAGTAATAAAACCATTAATGAGTGTTCTAATTTTATCATACTCTAAGATAGTAATTTTTTCAGGTATAAATATTCCCAAATTTTCAGAAGCAGACTACTCAGTTTGGCAGCAGTGATTATTGTTTTACCAATGGTTTTAATTCACAAATGTCAGTGACTCAAGCAACCAGTGACAAAGTTGAAAGGAAGCTTGTTGTCCAATTTTAGAAAAAAATATTCCTGTCTCAGAACAGCACCCAATTTATTTTTAGATTAAAATTTCCTTAAAATCCCTAAAAGGTTTAATTATTTTTCTTTTTTTTCTTTTTTTTTTTTTTTAAACTATTATGTCTAAAAGAAAACAAGTAAGATTGGCATATTTTACAGTCTTCTGTAGTGCTATTCTCAGTACTGGAACATTTTGTGTTACAGATTTCCTTTCAAAGTAAAATGAACATTTCTGCTTATTAACAGAATCAGAGGATTTTTTAACAGTGGTGTAGTATGCCCTAGAACAAATTCAGTACAGTCTAGTTGCTACAGCCAATACATATATTCCCTTAGGCATTGCAAAACAAATATTTAGCATTGCATTGTGATTGAAAGAAACAATGCAGGAGCAGAGAATGAGTCAAACAGAAAATGTCATTTAAGACAATTCAGCAGCATAATATTTTTATAGTGCTGTGTTCACCTGCATGGTTTCACACTTTCTTGATTGTAGATCAGATAAATTGGTATCTCAGATTTCTCCTTGTGCCATCTACTTGTGTGTTACCAGGGGCTTCATTTTGTTGGGGAGATCTGTAGCTATTTTGGTAGGAAAAAATTATGCTTCATTTTTGCAGCTTGGGTGATGTGAATCAGTGGTATTCAGGGATGAATACAGACCATTGATTTTAGAGGGCTTTGTATCTGCTTAGCACTTTTCAACAGTCTCTTATTTGGGTGTCTTATGTTTAGGTACCTAAGTTTGCAAATGGTGTCCTAGATGCATTTGCAGAAAGATAAAAGGCCTTGATGGTACTGGTTTTTAGTTAAAGCAAGACAGTGATGATTCATTGCTGAGCTGTTACATCCAGGCAAAACAGGCAAAGGGATTCTCATCACTTAAGCATAACTGCAGTACAGGGTCCCAAGAAACTACAGCTTGTGCTCTTATCAAAGGACTGACTACATCCCCATGATCCATACTTGGTAATCAGTTTCAGCTTTCCCTTCCTATAACTGGCCATAATTCCTACGTAAAAGGAGAATAACCTTTTGGGGGGTCATGTTAATTCAAAAGTGATAGAGAAACTCCCATGGCTAATACTTTTTTACCATGATGTGCTGTGTAGCTTATTGGTAGGCAGGACTGGAAACAAGTTTGGTTTACTTTTATTTATAAAGAAGTTATTACATCATGTGAGATAGTTTATTGCATTAAATTAGATAACTCTTTCATGTAAGACTTGTTTCACAAAAACAGTTCAGCAGGGAGCTGGGATTAGATTTCAGAAGTCAACTTAGTTTGTAGGTCAGTCTGCCCCTGATTGATAGCAAAGCTTAATCAGTGTGTCATCCTGAGACACACAGGCATGGCTTTTCTTTGTCCAGGTGTGATTCCTGACCTGTGGTTACTGTGCTTATCTGAATTTGATTAACACACCTGTGGCTTAAATCTTGAAAACATCAGTGCTAGGTATGTATGTTCATATTCCATGAGTGTAGCACAGTAGCCTAAATTAAGTAAGTTATTCAGAGAAAAAAGTAATGTCAAGAAACTTCAACAAATGTGTATTTGAAAAAAAAAACGTGTGCGTATTTATCCCAGACTTTAGTAGTTGCGGTGAATGGTATTTCTACAGAATGTGACCCAAGCATCACTATAAATTTCTGAATGAATGTCTTTGAATGTCTTTGAAAAGCAGACTTGTTTGAGTCCTTTAATTAAGATCCTGTCAGGTTTCTCAATTGTAGTCTTCCAGAGAAATAATGAAGACAAGTTAAGCTTGACTTCATAGTTTTCCCTCCAAATATTTCTCATTTTTAGAAGTCTGTATGCTCAGTCTTTTAATATTTTTGTGACTTGCACAGAAGTATGGGGTTTGCTTGATTTGATGTTGGTTCGTAGCAGTTCCCAAGCAGTAACTGTAAGTGTTAAGCCACATCTTGGCAGTATGTAAGAAGGTAGTAATCGCAAATGCCTGCTATGCAGACCTCAGTGCAATCTTTTCAAGTAAATTCAAATGGGCAGAATAGAAAATCCTAAGTGAAAAGCACTCCTATCCAGAATCTGTTGCAAATGTCCTATGACAAAGACAGAATTTGAGCATGTTCCATTAATACCCTAAATATATTGGTACAATAAAACCAATTTTGTTGTTGAGGGTAGCCTTGTAGCACTTGACTACCATTCTGAATGACATAACTTGTTACATTTTTCTATTTAACTAAGCACATTTTACTTTCTAAGTGCTTTAATATGTATTCAAAGAAATATTCTATAGTTCTTTGTTTATAAAGTTGAAAATTTGAATGATGTATCTGCTTAAAATAGCTATTTTAAATTTATCTCACTTGTGAGATAGTCACAAGCAGAGTAATTCTTCGGATTTGTGGTTTCTACCACCTGTTTGTTAAATGTCTGTGTATGTCTGTTTTAAATTTGTTAGCCTAAGTGAGCGTAATTCTTTGGGAATTTCAGTATTTTTTGCTTCATTTGTGGTAAGTAGTTTTCATTGGCCAGATAAATCATGTGATATTGCTAATAGCCTTGAATATAGAGAAGAAAATGTACAAAGTGGCACTTATTAATTAAAGATCACGAGCCAGATGATTATAAGAAGGTTCTACTCAGCTGCTTAAGTAAGACAAATGCAGCATATTAATATTAAGCAATCTACTGTCCCATTATATTGTAAATCTGATGCACACACAGAAGTAAGGAGTTTCGTATTAAGACTACTTTATTTCTGCCTCCTTATTGCTGTATAATGTAATGTAGCTAAAGAAATCATAAGACTTTATGATTGTGAGATACATGGAATATCATTTAATCTCAGTTTACAGTTGTTTAACCCAGGTTCAAACCAAGTTTACAAGAAGAAGGGATTGAGGCTGATGTAGGTATAATTTTTAGTAAACTGTGCTACACTAAATGCTCTAGGTGTAACTCTAGAAAACCTTGGGAGGTGGAGGAGAACTCTTTTCAGTCTAACTAATTTTAATATGTCCTTCAAAATAAACTAAATTATTTCTGAAATGTTGTTGAAATGTCGTGTTGTGTGTATATGATTATGTCATCTCAGTTTACTTGTGGGGATCTTTGATCTGGTTATTACATTGTCATTACTGATACAGAGACAACCTTCCAACTGAATGGTTATTAAATATTGAAATGTTCTGAAGATATGTGAAATTAAATATTTAATTTTGCATAATATCTTCACAGAAATGTTCCAGCTGTTTTATATTTCAAGAAGATACTAAAATGTAAGATCTCAATATTGTATGAACTAATACCTTGACAAATTTTGTAAATGCTATTTAAGGCATATACAATCTCTATACTTTGCTGTATGAGTATAGAACTAAAGGAGGACTGGAAGTGATTTCTTTGGTTGTGGAATTAAGTCATCTCCTTTTAAAAGGAAATCTCAGAAAATTATCAAACTCAAAAAAAGTTTATCTTGCAGCTCCAGGCACATGCATGCACTCAGAGTTTGGATTCTTACAGCTATCAAAACTTGCAAACAGAGTGGGTAAGTAAAGGGGAAAAAAGGTCACACACAAACAATTAGGAAATTAATTAAGAAGCTCTTATAACCAATCAGAGTAAATAATCCCAGGAAGAAAGCAAACAAAAAAGGAACAGCACAAAAGCACAGCAAAAAAAAAATGTAACACCAAACAAAAACCAAAAAAATCCCAAACAACTACAATGAGATTGTACACAAAATCCTCACTTCATTACCTTCAGTTAGATTTTTGCCCTAGACTTCAGTGAAGTTCCATCCTGTGTTCTCACTACTAGCAGATGAATCTCAGTAACAACCAATATTAAACTAGACTAAGATAGGGCTCTTGTTTTCTATAAATCAAAGATGTTCACATAAACAATTACCAATTTGTGGCAGACTGCCAAGTGTATATTTGTTACTGTAACCACCAGTGATTATCATGAGGATTGTCATGCTTTTCCCTCTTGGAATCCACATTTCAGAATAATTGTGCTAACAGCTTATTCACAGCTTGGGAAATATTTGGGTGAAACAGGGTGCCTCAAACATACTTCATGAACACAGCAGACAACCAGTCTTCAGTGCTGTGGTAACAGATTTAGTTCAGCTTGATTTGGAAAGATGGCTTGAGTTAAAGACTTTCATCATAGAAAATGAGCCCTCATTAAAACCATTGGAAATGGTACATTGACTCAATGAAATATTGAGAAAAGAATATATTTTTAGCTTCCTTTTCCTTAATGCCTTTAGGATATTTTTCTTCTCCCTTTAACCATTGTGGAACCATTGATTTTGGTGAGCTGTGGTAATAGAATCTCAAATGAGTGGCAGCCACTTGAGTTGTTTCCTATGTGGAATTAATGAGCATTATGATACAAATGATAATGAGCATTATGATACCTCAGGATTTTAGATTGAATCCATAATATTTCATAAATAGCCATCATCTGTCCATCAGGGAAAAATGTAACATATGCTTGAGGTTACTCCAACCAGTACTACGATTCACCAAATGCTTCCCTGCTAAACAGCTGTTGCCTAATAGGTAAGTGGTCATTTTGGGTTCAGGATACTTTTGGGATCCATTCATGTACCTTCTAGCCATAGGGCAAAGTGAATCCCCAAATCTCAGCTGGTGCGTCTTTATTCATAACCCATTTTAAGTAGTTATATGCAGGCTTTGATCTTCTGTAGCTCTCTTGTTGGAAAACTCATTAGAAGTACTAAACTTGTTATCAGACCCAAACATGTCTTGGTCTGATCCCAAACATAAGCTGACACATAAGAAAAAAAGTAACAATCAGCTCTTTATTTCTCATACTAAGAGATAAAGCAATATTCAAATAAGTTTGCATTTTTTAAGTGAGTAATCTTTCTTATATTCATGCCAGCAACACCATGTTTGACCTACAGGTTCCACTTTCTTTTGGCCTGTTACTGGCAAACAGCTTTATATGCAATGTCTCCATTGAATTACAGTTGAAAACTGGAACTTTTTTTTCATAGAAAGTATTGTTAAAAATTTTGTAGAGATGTCTGATGTTTTAGTATCTGACGCTGAACTATTTTTAAAAGGTGCCTGAAAGCCTGGTCTGAGGTAATTAGTCATTCATGTTTAAATATTTCATTGTGATGCCATTAATCATGACCCCTAAATATTCTTCACTGTTATTCTCCAAAGGAGCTGCAGCACTTTGCAGGGTCACGCAATAATAAGTAGTGATGGTAGCTAATAGTCCAGTGCAAAAGTGGCATTAACAGAAGTGGAATTTTGGAGCCTTCTCTTGAGTCATCTTTGAACCCAAAACACTCACTGAAGTAAAAAATCAGGGGCAAATGTAGGTCAGGATGTTTAGGTCACCATAAAACAAGCAGGGTATATATTCATCTCCTCTTGAATCAACAGTATTCTTTATTTTGGGGGGATTTTTGCTTCATAGGTATAGAAAACAGCATAATTTCAGACCAGCTATCCAAATTAGAGCAGTCCAGGGCACGACTGTTCATTGATTTCCTATTTGATTATGAGTAAACAAAAAATACAGAACTCTTTTTAAAAAATAAACTCTTGAAACCCTGTTGAAGAGGATCAAGCAACGAAAAGCAGTAGGAATATATATAGTGGTGGTCACTTGATCCGCCTCATTAGTTCAATGGGATTTCAAAAGTGCAAGTTTTAAAATATTGTTCCCACACGTTTTCTGAATTCTAATCAAAAGGTAAATTGATCAGCAGCAATGTCTGGGATGTGAAGGCTGCAGTTTAAATAGCTAGCCAGAAATTGCCCATACTTTTCTTGATACATCTTTAAAACAATTGCTGTATGATGGGGTAGCAATCATTGCAAGAATAAGGGGACCCAAAAATATATTTCTTTCAGAGTCATAACAATAAAACACAGCTCCATTTGTACTTTTTGGAAATAAAACTGATTTAATGTAAAAAGAGCTAAGAGTGGCTTCATCTTTGGGTATTATTTTTGCTTAAGAAATCAAGTTGCAAATTGCACTTGGCAAAGTGTTAAGGCTGTCATCATTAACCGGTATCCATCACAGAAAATAGTCTTTTGTGCCTACTGGAATATACTTTGGATAACAGAAAGTCCCATTAAGATACAAAAATCAGTGTTATTATATGTTGTTAAAAAAATGCTGATTATTGTGAAAATTATACACACTTGTTCAACAGGATTGTAAAAGGTATAACTAGAAGCATCAGAGAAGTTAAGTTATAAAGTATCGATTTTAAATAGATACCTTTTATGAAAAATGGGTGATCTATTTTTAACTTTTTTCCTAATTAAATCTGGTTAAATATCAGAATAAAAATACATGTGAAAGCAAATTTTCTGGTCTAATTTAATCAAATAGACTTTTTAGGCAACATAAAGAATAGAAATATTAGAGTGAGATACTATTAAGAATAGTACAATATCACATCATTTTGTCTTATACTGAATAATTTTAGTTAAGAAAACTTGGACTTCTCACTTGCAGGTGTTTCAAAGAGGAACTTTATTTGACTTTGAAATATGCTTTACTGTAGAGTTAGCTCTGCTGCTGATATTAGGGGATTTAAACATGAATAGATATCAGCAAACACAAGTTAGCAGTGAATTTTGAACTGAAATCCAGTGAGCATTGTGGTCACCATTACAGCATGAGGGGGTTATGATTGTAGTTTTTTCCACAGAAAATATAATATTACAGCCATCCTGTAATTTCCTTTTGGAGTTGTCATTTAGTTCACACCTGAAAATTAACTTTTCTGGTCTAAATCTTAGTAAGGTAAGACAGTTTAAAAACCAAACAAAAAACAATTGTACAAAACCCAACAAAAATCCAACCCAGCGAAACACAGAAACTAGTTTGGTAGGTACCTGATTCTGCTTGGGACAGAAGATGAAGCTTTGCCTGCTTTTATTAACTTCTGTCTTGAGATACATGCTCTTGTAATGCTTCTAACCATGATTTTGCAACAGGATTAATAGGTTATAATACATTTTAGCAGGCATCGATGGAAAGATTGATAATCCTGCTCTTTGTGATGCCATTTAAGAGTATCTAAGAATTTAGATATTCAGATATGACCTCAAAGAGAAACTTTGTTTTCTTTTGTAAGTGAATATGTTTGAAAACTACATTTGTTCCTTTAAATTAGCTACTGAAAATTAATGTGTAATTCAACAAAATTAATTTCATTTGTAGTAGGATGCATACTACCCAATTCCAACCAATTTCTTAGGAAGAGAGATGAGAGTGTCTTAAGTATATATGGACAGATTTACATGTTCATTTTAAAACCATAATTAAGTGAAATAAAAACAGGAAAAGATACTCTGTGCTATGAGGACTTGAAGGTTCATGTGCAACTGAGAAGGATGCTTGGATGTGGTGTCTTATTGTAAGAACTTATATTACTGGGTCTTAAAAACTTATTCAAGGTTTGGGTCCCCATTGTGCAAGGTGTTGTAGCAGTACAATGAAAAGACAGTTTGTTTCATAAAGAGCCAAGAATGCTGTGTCTTTGAAGAGGTTTCAAAAATAATAGGAAAAAAAACCCCAAACCAACAACTGCCAGTACCCTCCAGTATAACTGAATTATATTCAGTGTCTGTGGTGTCATCTACATTACAGAGGTGTTCTTTACACCACAGATGATTTTTCTGGGGTAAGTCAAAGCAGTGCTGTAAATCTCTGAAATGTTATTGTTAGTCAAGATGACCATACAGAACTGCCTCTGTCTGAATATGTTTTTATAACTGCTGCTATGCTACAAGGCATTTTATTATTAGAACCTTTTGTGATGATTTCAGCTTGTTCTTCCTAGGAAGAGCTCGCTTCACCATTAGCTTGCTTTGAGGATGAAAAAGAAAACTACACAATTACAGTTACTTGTTTAATTAGAGGACAACTTTGTGGCAATATTATGGACGACCTAGATCATGCTTCCTCCCTGTCAGATCCAATCAGCTCTTTGCCCCATTCTCTTCCTTTCATATATAGCAATTGAGGTACTACAGAAAAGGTCACGATTGCTGTGCCATCGGAGACATTAGGAGTCCTATCAACTTCATTGACCTCTAGAAAATGTATTTCTGTTTGTCCGTTCAGCACATAGATGGGTACGTTTTAATTTGAAGTTGATCACTGACTTTGTTTTTATGATCAGAAATAGTTTAAAACAGTATTAGTTTTTAACAGTGAGATAACAATGAAGAGTCCTTCAGTGTCAAGAGAGTTAGAAGTTGTGGCCTGTTGTCCCTCCTGGTTGTTACTGCCACTTGTCCTTGTTGGTTGTAATGTGGCTATGTATAATTCTAAATTTTAATTTCATAGTATATGTATCTGATAAATACCATGTCTTTTTTCTAGATGAACAGAACACCTGGAAACTCATGGTTTGCGTATGCCTTGTTGTAGAATTGCACAACATTGAAGCTTGGAGGGACTTGTTTGGGTTTTTTTCCCCTGAAAATGGAAACAATTAAAAGAAATTCCCAGTTCTCTAGCAGTTGCCTATTAATAGTGTTTCTAAATCTCACCCCTACAGTCCCAGTTAGCCAGTGATTGAGTAGCTCCTATTTCCACCCCTTTCTATTTAAAGTTTGCAGTATAAGCAATCCTTAAGGTAGCATTTGCATTTGCCAACTGCTCCAGCACCCTGATGACTTCATTAATTTCTGTCTGAGGCTGAGGAAAGAGAATGGTTTTTGGTTTAACTTTTAACAGACCTAATGTTTTATATTAGTTCTACATTGAGTTTCAGGCATGTCATCATTTGAAAGGCACATACTATGTTAAGATGTAGTTTGTTCAATATACATAAAACTAGGATGGCAGATTGCTAGTGGAAGATGCAGATTAATATGTTTAAGAAAGGTTGTATACCTTCAAAAAACCCCAAACCACACAACTATAGTTAATACTTCATTACATGCATAGTGTTAACCCTCAGCCATGTTCCCATTTTTCTCTCCTAACTTTGAAGAATTCAAACTATTTCTTCTCTCTGAAACACCTTGTTCTTCAAGGAGAATTCTTGTCATTTCTGTATATTTTTCAAAGTTTTCTTGTTACTGGGGATACAGGAATTCCAGGTGATTTTTCAAATAGCATTCTATAAGGCTAATCAAGGTAGTAAGGTGCGTGGCTTGCAGCTCAAGGGAGGAAATTGCTTTATTAGGGCACATATCCTTGTTGCATGTACTACTAAAGGAAGGGGACATATTGAGAGTTTGTGTGGCTTTGTTTCTGTCTCGTCGCTATCTCAGGTATGTATTGACAAGCCCTGGTTGCACAAGTCTACCAGGAAAGTCCTCTTTCCAGGGAGTAGCCCTGTGCCAGCCACCAAGGAAAGTGTTACCATCTTCCTTACAAGTCACTTCAAGGCGAGGCAATAGCATTCTGCTTCTGCTTCGGGTCTACAGGACATAGCATCAGAAGCCAGTCAGGAACAAATAAATTTCAGCAACATTTTCAAGCCCTACTAACTGCTAAAATGGTATTTCACATATTTTTCATATTTGTTCAGATGCCGTTAGGTTCTGTGTGAAAAATCACTCCTGTAACACAGCTGCCTATTTTAGTTGGTTAAATGATGACTGGCAGGTCTTAGAAACTGGGTTCAGAGAATCAGGGAGCAAATTGCATACCTTGCTCACTGGGCATTCAGCCTGTAAATTATGTAAGGTAGATACTCTTTTTAAAATCAATAGTAAACAGTATACCAAACTTCATTAAGTAATAGCGTATGTGCATTAATGCCGGTTGCTGTACCTGAGAGTCTTCTTACTGGAGTTCACAACAAAAATGTTTCTTTGACTGCTGAATAGTATTTATTTTCTTATTTCTAATTAATAAAATTAAATATTATTGCAATGCTATGTTTTTATTTCAAAGTGGATTTAACCGTTCCTATTTCAACAGAATTACTTATGCCCACACAGCAGTACTTGCTGTTTCTCCTTTGTTGCTTTTTATTTAAGCTAAGAAGTTTTAGACCCTCAATCTTTCAACTAGGGAGTGAAGGCAATATTATATGACTTAAATGACCAGTCACAAAACACAAATGTCTAATAAATTATCTGAGAAACCAATTCAGTAAATGCTGTGTAGGCTGGAATTTGTTTTCTTAAACTATCTGGGAAATCTTTGCTAATGGCTTATGTATTAGTGGAGTAGAGGAGCTGGTTTGGGACATGTGATAGTGTTAAAACGTAAATAACTGAACCAGTATTAACGGTGATTATCAGACAGCCAGAAATTCTTAGTGAATGTTATAATTCATTGACTTCTTGATTTTTATATTTAGTTGAAAATACAAATACCCAAACAATAGTAATGTGCATGTAAGGCCAGCAGCCCTACCAGTTTATAACTAATGTTTTGTGAAAACAAAAACACTTCATTCTCAGTCAGTATGTGAAGCAGTAATATTCGTTAAACGGGGGAAAGCCAAACCACTTCTAGCCCAGCAGCAGTCTGGGTTCCATGCCCAAGGGGCCTGCTTGCTTCCAATGGCCCTTTTGCTCCTGCGTCCCCCTCCTCGTTATGGTTATAGAATATTTTGGGGCTGGTACTTTTAATGGGGTGCAGGTTATCAGATGTGTTGGTTATAATGTGAACAGAAAGCAATGTGGGAGCTATGCCTTAGATTTCATCTGCTGTTAAAACCATTAGATAGGTTGTTGCATATGGTACTTTTTGGTGAGGAATTGGTGTGGTGAGATGGGCTGTTGCTGATAATCAACACACAGTTATGTTGGTACTCTAGCCATGCATTTTCTGTCTCACTTAAAATTTCCCCTCTCCCGCTGGTGTTTGGGGTTTTTTCATAGCAATCTGGATTTGTTTTATAACCATTTACCTTCTCTCATGCACTCAAGTCTTTCTTTGTATTTCTTCCTTCTTTGTAGCACCAGAGACACTCATTTTGACTTCAGGAGCTCTTTCCAGACTTCGTGCTGTCCTGGTCTTTTTGCATGTCTTTGTATGTGTTTTTTAGCTTCTTCTAAAGAGGTTTCTTAGATAACTCTGTATTTCTTTGACCATTTTCCGCAGTTGTTCTTCTCCCTGTACATTCATTGTGGTGGCAAAGCCCTTGCATCCTAAGCCTCCTGCCTTTGGAGGGCTGTTTATGATCTAGTTTTGTATTTCTCTTTCCTTTGACAACCTACACCTTGTGAAATGTTAAATTTAAACCTTAAACATTGTACTTACCAGTTTTCCATCCTACATGTTTTTTCTATAGCTTTGTCCTTAGTCTCTTACTTGTTTCTAGCTAGTCAGTTCAGTTCCAAGGAGAGCTATATGTTCTTCCAACTGGACATGATTTGGAGGATCCATCCCTGTATTCCTAAACTACTTCGAACTTATCGTAGCTCACTGTTCTTCCTTTTTGTTTACAGATTTTGCCCTACAGACTGAAAGTAGTTTTTATCACGCCAGTTTCACGGTAGCTTCTGGTACAATTTGCTAGTATTTTTGAAGCTTCACTTACAGCATTTTAGGCTTAAAATCATGTACTTTGATAGTATTCCATCATTATAACCACTGATAAATCTGAGACAGGCACATGGACCAATATTTTTGAAATCTCTGTTCTGTGTGACTGTTTGTTTCAGCTTGATCTTTTCTTTAAACTTATTTTGTCATGGAAAAACTCAGTTTAGAACACAAGTTATGGGAAAAAAATACAGTTGCTTTCTATAGAATTTCATACACATCTTAAAATCAGCACAGAAGACATTCTCTACTTTGGGAAGAAGGATCGTCTTTTTTTTTTTTTTTTTTCTTTTT
>JANHGB010057431.1:0-50445 GCA_026283785.1 Coracopsis vasa
TTTAACTGTGAGCCTATGGACATCCTTACTCTCTGGATGAGAGTTTATATGTAAACCACATACTGGAAGAGCAAGAAGCCTCACAGGAACAATCCTACTCCACCATGACCAAATGAGACCCACTGCATTGAAATTTTTGTGATTATATACAGAATTTTCTCTTGTCCTTAATGGATAGACACCCATTTCAGGTCAGGTTGGCACAAAACAAAACAGCTCTTCTAAAGAAAATATTGCAATATTCAGTTTTGTTTGATCTAATTTTTCATTAAGCAAACTGAAAAAATAAATCACAAGCAGATGTGTTTGAATGGGTTTTGAGTGGTTTGACAATAGAATTTTAATCCAAGCACAATGTTTTAATATTGGTTTAAACAGTTTCAGAAAGGCAGTACTGTTTTCCAACTAAAAGAAACAGAATACATTTGATTGTGAGAAAGTGGATGACTGAAGAGTTTACAGTATTTTTATGTTTATTTTAGTTGCTCCTATTGATCACGTATATGGCACACTTGGTATTGTGGGAGCTACTTCCACACAGCAGTATTCTGATATATCAAAGCTGAGAGAAGAAATTGAAGGACGAGGATCGTTCACTTTCTTTGCACCAAGCAATGAAGCCTGGGAGCAATTAAATTCAGTAAGTGTGTATGCTCATGCATGCATATATGTGTTAAACTGTATTTCTCTTTTAGCCAATGTTGGTTTAGCTGCAACAGATAGTCTATGATAAGGTAGACCAGAAAAAATATTGATATTTTAGATATAAAAGGACATTGCACAAGTTATAATTAAATTATTTTCATGTTTAACATGCATTGCTGAATCTAGAGAGTCTGCATTTGTTTTCAGTAGTACTAAGCAACTGTGTTTCTTCATTAAACGCTTCCATGAAAAATATGAATATTGTTAGTGCTATTAGCACAGTTTGGGGTAAATTCACAGGAATTCCAGCAATTGCATGATGCAGAGTACAACTATACTTTGTCAGTGATTCAGGTGTCCTTTTAGTAATGTATTTAGGTAAATAAATATTGAATCAAAGCTCAATGATCTGTCTTTGATGAGAACTCCTGTCTTCCATTTGTGAGCAAATCAGACTAAATTATCATTTAAGTAAAGCGATTGACTGGTATCAAAGTAGTGTCTCCTAATAGGAAATATCCATTGCAGTATATATTGAAAGCATATGTTAAAGTAACTATATGTACATCTTTCTGACTAGAAGAATGTTTTGAATCTTTTAAGTAATGAAATTCCTTTCTTCTTCAGGAAATTCACCGGAATTTGGTTGACAACGTAAATATTGAACTGTATAATGCTCTTCACCACCACATGGTAAACAAGCGTATGTTGACAAAAGATCTTAAGAATGGCATGACTCTGGTGTCTATGTATAATGACCAGAAATTGCTTATTAACCATTATCCTAATGGGGTAAGTCTACTCTCTTTTTTTTTTTCTTTTTTTTTTTTCATAAGAAAATTATTCAGTTATAGCCATTACTTTTCCTTTATTTCCTTTTATAGTTAAGAAAACTGGTTATAGAAAGTTTAATATCTAGCAAATCAGTTGCCACTGACAAAAATAAATAATTTTCTCTTAAAAAATTTTTTTCTGCTACTTAGACTAATCACTAAGAAAAAATGTACTTTCTTGCTGTCTAGAAATCAAAGTTCAAATGAAAATAAACTTTCTTCCTAAAAGACAAAGCCTTTTGTGTCCAAAATATATGATCATAATAAACTGGGGAGAAAATCTAGTATTAGGCTTCATGTGTTTACAAACTAATTTTTACATCAGATCTTTCATTTGAATTGGAATGCACAGTAGAAGCATTTAAGATCGTAGGGGACATACTTTCTTTATTTGGCTAGAAACAAAATAGCTTTTATAAATGCTAGAAATCTCCCAGTTAATTCACTCATCTTTGTTGCCTTAAAGGCATTGAAACTTATGTTTGACTACAGCTTACATTAGTAAAAAACCCTCATGCAATCACTGTATTAACAATATACAGAAACCAAAAGTGAATAACTGCATTAAGAAATTAAACATGAATATGAAATAAATGTTCTCTGAATAAACCTACTGCTAGCTTCCCAGAAGCTTAGTCAGCCTTTGAAATCTTACATGTTTTTACTTAAAATTTAAAATAAAAACTGAAACAACAATGAATATGGAAAGTACAGTCCATACATTGCCCATCTGTAAGAATCAGATTGCAAATATATGATCAAACAAATGCTTAATATTCTGCTTGATTGTCCAAATATAGGTTGTTACTGTTAACTGTGCCAGGATCATCCATGGCAACCAGATTGCTACCAATGGTGTTGTTCATGTCATTGATCGTGTCCTGACCGCTGTTGGAAATACTGTTCAAGATTTCATTGAAGTCGAAGATGATCTTTCATCTCTTAGAGTAAGTGGACAAAAATAAAAGCACTTTTCTGATTTTGTAGGGTTTTTTTCTTTCTTTTCTGTTTGTGTATGATAGCTGGAAATAAGAAGGGTTAGTTCAGAAAGAGAGAGAAATAAATTAAATTATGATCTCCAACTAATATTGCAAATCTGGCTATATAAAAAGTCAAAGTATATTTTACATAAGGAATCTGTTTATTCTCTTTTGTGGATCAAATAAGACCACATCAATAGAACATAATGTGTCCCTGTACATAAAAAGTATGTCTTCAAGCACTGAGGTAATGAAATGTGTGATCATAAGTTACCATCCTGGTGCTGCTAGATAAATAAGAAAAAGTTCAAAATGGATGATAGAAAATGGTAAAAAAAGCCCCCAACGAATTCCAGAACCTAACTAATAGCAAATTTCGGAGCATCAGTAGATAAATGGAAAGATTTTTCTTGCGGAGAGAAAACAGGTTTTTTCTGCCCAGGTTTCTAATCCCTCTTTCTTCTGGGAGATGAGTCTGCTTAGTGTAATGGGATTTCATGCTGCACATGTTTAAAAGAATATGCCATGGTTTCACAAGTAGCTGTTGTCCTTTTCCCTCCCCCACATCCTTAATTAAAAAAATAATAATAATTCAAAATACAGGGCATAAATCTGGAAAAGACCCTCTGTATCCCTCAAATCTAGTCCATGACAGGCAACCACATCATTTAAGCTCTTTAAAAAACTGAATTTACAAGCCAACACTTCCTAGTTGCTAGGATCATGCTTGTTTGTCTTTCAGTTACATCGCATTAAACTCTGCCTTTCTGACGTTTCAAAGGGTGAATTCCCTGTTTATAGGACATACACTTGCCAATTCCTCTGTGTGTGCCCTTGCTCTTAATACTGCTTTAATGACTTTGGCTCCAAAAGCAGCTGTGCTAATGAAACCATTCACAACAAAATCAACCCTAAGACTCTAATACGGCATTTCTTTTAGGATGGTTATTCCCATCTTCCTATTCACCAGTTTCATGTGCACTTTATCATTCTGTCTTAGGTTGAGCTAATAATATTTCATCTTTAACTGAGCAAATTTTTACTCAAGTCCAGATGTGTTCAAATTTACATATGTTCTGTTTCTAGAAAATCTGCAAATAATTCATATTGGCATACTCTATCATAGTACCCTTTTAATCCATCATATATTCTCACAATTACTTATTGAATGTCCAGAGCTGAGTAACATTTATAATTATAATCATATAATCATAGAATGGTTTGGGTTGAAGGGGACATTAAAGATCATCTAGTTTCAACCTCCTGCCATGGACAGGGATAGCTTCCACTAGACCAGGTTGCAAAACCCAGAGATAATTTTTCCTATCCTCAAAGCCTGAGATGGGATAGAATAGAACATTTCAGTTGGAATTTGATCAATGATCATCTAGCCTGATCACTTCAGGGCTCACCAAAATTTAAATCATGTTATTAAGGGCATTGTCCAAACACTGACAGGCTTGGGGCATTGATCACCTCTCAGTAAAAAAATGCTTCCTACAAGCCTATTACAGCATTTGACCACCCTCTCAGTAAAGAAATGCTTCCTAGTGTCCAGTCTAATCCTCTCCTGACACAACAATTGAACAATTTTCATGCATCCTATCACTGGATCCCAGGGAGATCGGCTCCTCACTCTCCACTTACTCTCTTCAGGAAGCTGTAGAGAGCAAGGAGGTTGCTCCTCAGCCTCTTGTTGTGATTCAGAACCTCTTCCTTGTGTTTAATCAAATTAGTCATACACCTGTAATATATTTTTTATTATTTCAGGGGCAAATAATTAGTTTTGATCTGATTTGTCAAGATGTTCACATTTTTCATTCAAACATTCAGGCCAAAATAATTCCAAATTTTGCCCTGTTTTCACCACTGTCAGAATTTATTGATTACTGTGTGCTGCATTAAGGAGGCAACTCAGTATATCAAGACACATTTTCCCCACAAAAATAGTTTTCTATTCCTTATTGGCAGTTTTGTCTTTCCGTAACGCAGATCTCAGTCTAGCATTAAAGTACCTGTGGGCACTTGGTGAAATGAGACAAATAATGTTTTTTGGTAATGTTTTAAATAACCAGCATTAAAAACAAATTTATCTTCTAGGCTGCTGCCATCACATCAGATGTCTTGGATACTCTTGGAAGGCCTGGCCATTACACACTCTTTGCTCCTACTAATGAAGCTTTTGAGAGACTTCCAAGGGGTATTCTAGAGAGGATTATGGGTGACAAAGTGGCTTCTGAAGGTACGTAACCTTTTCTTCAAATGAGAAATACAGGTGACTAGATCAGGAGGTAGAAACTACATTATCCTACTGGCTCTGAAATTAAGCTCCTCTACTTTCATACATATGGGAGGAGTTATTTCTTTCATGTCTGATTTTTCCAATTACCTAATGATTAAAAGTCACTGAAAACTTAGTTTCCAAAACATTGATGTTTCTGATAGTTCAGTTGAACAGTTACAATAGAGATTGCTGCCTCTAGAAATGTAGGGCTATCAGAATGTGGGAGTTTCTCATAGCTTTCTCATCAACAGCTTTTTCATACAATAAAGAAATGTTCTTGTAAAAGCTAAGTTTGGCCCTGCGAGTTGAACTAAATTTGTGCTATGTATTCTGACAAACTATAGCAGTCAGCACACTTACTTTTTTGAAAACTACAGCAAATCCAAATAATAGCTGAATCAGTTATGTGAACAGTAATGTAATGGACCACTAAGAAATGGAAAGCTGCATTTCTGTCATCTCCTTTATGCTCTCCACTGCACTAAAGAAGTTCTCAATCATTTCATTTTAGCCTGATTAAGTCAGTCAATGAAGTCAGTCAAAGAAGAATGGTGAAAAGAGGGATCTGGGCTAATTTTAATGTGAGATGATGACTAAAAATAGAATTCTGAAATAATACTTTTTTTTTATGTGGCTTTTTATTAATTTTTTTCAGTTTACTTTCAGGAATTTTTGGCTGATTCTTTTGGTACTCATAGAGGATAGCACACCGAATCCCAGTTACTATAGAAAAGCATAATAAAATACAAATCTGAGCTGGATTTTCATAGCCTATATAGTTCTGCACTTAGAGGTCTATTTGGAGCGTATAATCTACAGTCGCTAAGTTATATACTCTGTTACATGCAGGTTGTCACATAAACTATATAGTTTTCATAATACCAGGTATGCCAAAGATATTTGACCATAGATGGTTTTTAGAGGCCTATAGGATCAATTGTCAAATAAATAATTTTCAATAAATTATCTATCAGTGCAAATATATGTGCTAGATAAGCTAGTAAACTATTAAAAATAGTGTAGATATTTTATCCCCCACCTATATATGTATTTTGTATATATATACGGATATATATAAATATATGTATCTAAATACCCATATATTAATGTCCTGATCTTTTCTCCACAGCTCTAGTGAAGTTCCATATTTTAAATACTCTCCAGTGCTCTGAAGCCATCACTGGTGGAGCTGTCTATGAGACGTTGGAAGGAAACACAGTTGAAGTTGGTTGTGATGGTGAAAGTCTGACTGTGAATGGAGTGAAGATGGTAAAACGCAAAGATATTGTGACAAGCAATGGTGTTATCCACCTCATTGATGAAGTCTTAATTCCTGATTCTGGTCAGTGATGTGTATGAAAAGCTTCTTATACTGAAGATGTTTTCTACAATCTTACCTATATTCCCTCAGCTCTGCTATTATGAATAAGCATGGAGAATCCAGGAGAAGGAATAAACTGTGTGTTAAAACGTTTTTTTCTTATTTTATTTGCAGCCAAGCAAGTCATTGAACTTGGTGGTGCCCAGCAGACAACTTTTACAGACCTGGTGGCACAGCTAGGACTTGCATCTTCTCTAAGGCCTGAAGGCCAATATACTCTTCTGGCACCTCAGAATGGTGCTTTCTCAGGTTAGTAGCCTTAAAAGATTATGCTCTGGATGTCAAAATAAATAAGAATTTATGCTACATATTAATATTTATATTTTTTTATAGATGACACCTTAAGGATGGATCAACGTCTTCTTAAAACAATCCTGCAGAATCACATTATAAAAGTGAAAGTCGGGCTCAATGAACTGTACAATGGACAAGAGCTGGAGACAATTGGAGGAAAATTGCTTAGAGTCTTTGTGTATCGCACAGTAAGTGAATGGGGCTTTCTAACATTGTGTGTCCCAACTATGAAAATGAAGAATCATGAAAGAGTAAAAGAAAAAGCTGAATAAAAACTCCAACATTTACCAACATGATTATCTAGCAAAAAATGTCAAGCTTTTAGGCTGAGTGTGGAAATCTAATCTTTATCCATAAGAACTTTGTTTGCATGGAAGACACTTCGTGAAAACAAAGCAGAATTCCATATTTGGCACTCCATTAGTTAATTTTTAATATTTTGTTTGTTTGTTTAGATCTAGTTAAGAAAATTCTCAAGGGAAACAAAAAAATCAAGTTTGGAAATATTTGCACCATATTAACTTACTCCAGATTTTACTACTTTTGCTTTCTCAAGCAATACCAGATTTCCTGGCAAGAACACAAAATTTGACTGTAGGAAATACATATGAATCTTATATTTATATTTAGAAACCTGTTGGGAAGTATGTATCCATCTCATTTTATCAGATATGTTTAAATGTGTATCACTGTGTGAAAGCTGCACTTGTTTCTCTTTTAATGAGGCTGTATGTATTGAAAATTCATGCATGGTCAGAGGAAGTAAAGAAGGAAGGAATGGTTTTATTCACGTCTTCAGACAGATCATCAATCCAGCAGAAAAGACACTGCATGAAATGCTGAGGAATGATAAGCGGTTTAGGTGAGTAGTGGTTTTGACAGCCCTGAGATTCCCCTGGAGATAACAACTCTAAGATATACAGCACAGCTGGTCTGAGAAATAATTGTGGACTGTGGGTTGTTGGATTTTGAGGGGCATGGAGGACGGGGAAGGGGTTATTGCCTCCTCAAAAAAAAAAAATGGAGAAAAAATATGGGAGGTTGGGGAACAAAAAGAAAAATTCTTCTCTAGCTATACACTGACAGGGCTCTCAGACTTAATATTGCAATGGTTGTTTAGGTACATAGTTATCTGTAAGACACCAGAGTGAGAGGAGTAAAAAGATAAAATTGGGTAACACCTCCAGAACTATAAATACAGCAGTGTCTGGTGGTTTAGTTAATGAGTAGTACAATTCCATATGGGTGCAGCATGATTTTATGCCCTTCCAGTACATATTTCTGTCTACTTCCTGCAAGTACCTCAATACTTTTAGGAAGAACAACCACCCTTGTCATCTTCTCTTCATCTCTTTGATTGGTGGGGACTCAATTTGATGAATTCTGCTCTGATACAGTCTGACAACTTTCCCCCCCACCCCCCCCCTAATCCTTTTTCTTCAGTCTGCTACTTTTAAGACTGTCCTTTTTTCTGATTTCCCTCCTCCACTTCTGAGAAATAGTGAGATTGTTGCGTTATCAAAAATTGAGAAGACTAAATGCCTGGACTGAAGTGCAGTTTGTTATTTTTGGTTTGTTTCTTTGTTGTAAACAGTGTTTTCCTCAGTCTGGTGAAAGCTGCAGATTTAGATGATGTTCTGTCACGGCCTGGAGAATGGACTCTATTTGTTCCTACTAATGATGCCTTTAAAGGTTTGACTGATGATGATAAGGATATACTGATAAGTAAGTAACATAAGAAAAACAGAAATGTAAACAAAGGTAAAATTGAAGGGAAAGGTTGCTAGTGCTTTTCTTGCACAAAAGCTATCTGATAAAAGAGCTTACTTTTGACTAAGAGCAGGTCATAGGTCATCCTTAAATTCATTCCTTCTTGGGGAATAGAGAAAATATCTTTTCAGGAAAAAAAAAAACAACCAACCTGAATTTAAATTTAAACTTGAATCCTTGATATAGTATTATTCCAAGATGTAATTACCATCAAAGCTAAAATCTGCATTCATTTAATTAATTTTAACTTGTCATTATTCAACCTTGCTATAATTTTTTTTCAGCTGAAAAGTCTCTTCTAGCCTCTTTCTTTTCTAGTTGTGGCCATTGCAGTAAAAAATATTTAATACTGACTTTCCTGTCATTCCTTTCTCTTCTCTGCCCAGTGATCTCTAATATCACTTGTGCTCTACTAGTTAAATCTTAAATATGCATTGTTAAATTCATTTTATGTAATTTCAATTTTATGTAGTTTCTTTAGTGTCATGCTTTATTACCATAAGAGAAGAAACACTGAATACTCCATACCTCCTGCAGAATTTCCCACTAGAGAGGTAGACTGTGGCCATAGGACTATGACTATTTTTAGTTTATTTGAGAGTAATGTGAAATTAGCTTGTGCACAAATACAGGAGGAGTGATTGCCTTGAATCCCACATCAGAAGGTCAGTCAGATTTTCCAGTACTGCACTTTTTAGGCCAAAGTTTGATGACATGAAGCCAGATATCATGAATCCTTAATGCCTTCAAAGAATCCAGCTCAAAACATTGATAAGCAGCAAACCAGCTCTCTACAGCCTTTATCTCACTGATGAGGCACTGTGGATTTGAATTAGCTACCTCTTTAAAGTCATAATAGGGTCTAAATTACCTTCTAGTGTTATGTGTCTCTAGTGAACAGTAAATTAACAACTTAAATGACTAATGTTAGCTAGCTATAAAATGAAATTAAGCTTGTCCCAAGGCTGCAAACTGAAGTAGCTGGATAAATGACATTATTCTGTTTTTATTGAACTTATTCTGCGATTCCATGCTATAGTTATTTTATTAACAAAGATTGAATTTATCAGGTCTATTATTTTTATGTTAATCCACAATTTGATGTTGTACTCAAGGCCCATGCTATTTTGGATTATTTCTATAATTAAGAATACAGTTATATTCTGCTTTACAAAGGCTTTATATACTATCTTTTCCTGTCATTGTTACTCAGTTTCTACTTACTTTGCTTGGCAAATGAGGTTTTAATTTACCCTCTTTTTTCTTTTCTTTTTTTTTTTTCTTTTTTTTTCAGCTGAATGTCCATTTTTTATGTCAGATTTCTTTCTGGAATTCTGTCTGTCTTGGCTTTTTTGAAGCCATTACGTTGCTTATTAAGGAATATAAAAACTTTTTTTTCATCTGTAAGAAAGACGCAAACTGAAGATTATTTCACCCAGTAGGTATTGTGGCATAGAACAATGCTAATCTGATAGTTGGTGAAATCAGCTTTTGAATGGCCATGTTTAGGCTTCGCTTGTAACTTGACGCTATCTATGAATGGTCCAGTCAGAAAATCTCAGTGTTAATTTTATTAGGCAGAAGAGCATTTAATTGCATTTCAGTAGTAAAGTGAACTGCAGTAACATTAGTGATCAAAACAAAAAGCAGAGTAAGAAAATTTTCTCCGAAAGAGACATCAGGAAAGAATTCTAACCAGCATTTTTCCATTGCAGTTTCATCAAGGCTGAAACTCCTAATAACAATCAATGTCAGCATATAATATTAAAATGAAACTTGTAATAGCATGGTCAGTATTGCATGTAACGGTAAGCAGATGTGCTTTAGAACTGCTCAGCTTGATACCTGATCTCCTGTGAGAGTTGTGGGTATTCCTGCAGACCACTGTATGACTCTGAAATTATACGGACCCAGAGCACCAGAAAGTCCTCTCAGGACAATAATTTCAGCTTCAGAATCCATTTCTTTCTTAAGATAGTCTCAAAAATGTTGGTTTTTATTTCCTTTTCTTCCCAAATAGGAATGTCAAACTTTGAAATATGGAAATTACTTTTATAATAGGGTGTTTTTCCCCCTTTCCCAACTTTTTTAAGCTGTGTCTGTTCTTTATAAGGACAGACAAAACCATCAATCCAAATGACTCCTTTTCTGCCTGAAGTTAATAGCAACTTGCTCCTGCCCTATATGAGAAAAGATGTGTATGTAAAGAATCGTGAGTTATCCCCAACCATCTCAGAAGCATGTTGCCATAAGAGAATAATTATATTAATTGTTAGATACGGTTCCCTTTGATTGCAACAGTGTTAAGACTGGAATTTCTCCTGTAGCTTAGAAATTTGATATTGCCAACTGCTTAGTGGTCCTGAAATGATTATGTTTGCAAATGATTTCTGGAACATATTTAAGAGAAAGGCAACAAATTCTGATTAGAAGTGCAAGCAAGTAAGAGGAAGTAATAAAAAAGAGGAAAATGCTGGGTTTTTTTCCATTATTTTGTATGGGAGTTCTCACAGTACCTTTATGATTATGTTCTGAGTAACTTTTTTTGTCATATGGTTGGTTTTTTTTTCTTCTATCTTGATTTGAACAGTTTTAAATATTATGTGTTCATGGTAGTTTCATTTATGTTGTGCTTAATTTTGTCTCAAGTCTGTGTGAATCCATGAATTTCTGGAAAGGAAGAACTATCCACTATCATTTAATTATTACTTCTACTTTTCTTTTTAAATAGGAGACAAAAATGCTCTCAGGAATATTCTTCTTTACCACTTAACACAAGGAGTTTTCATTGGAAGTGGCTTTGAGCCTGGTGTGACAAACATTCTTAAAACCGTTCAAGGAGGGAAACTCTACTTGAAAACAGTTAAGTGTTGAAAAGGAAGTTTCACTGATAGAGCCTTGTAACAGGGATTTGACAATCCATGTCTATCCACGTTACAGAATGGGATGCATTTCTCTGAACGTTATATTAGGGTTTGGGGTTATTTTTTTAATGTCCCTAATAACTTGTGTTCTCTTTTCATCTTTTACCAGGTAAATGATACCCTTCTTGTTAATGAACTGAAATCAAGAGAATCTGATCTCATGGCAACCAATGGTGTCATTCATGTTATTGATAAGCTCCTATATCCAGCAGGTGAGTATTGGTTCATGGAATTTATGCACACTCTTCTGAATCTTTTTACATGTTATGTAGGTGAAATAACTCCAAAAAAATATAATTCCTTTGAGGAGACAATTTCTACATGGAATAAGAAACAGAAAATTTACCTCACTACTCATTTTGTGGAAAAACCTTGGTTGAAACCGTGGAAACTCTTCAAAATTCTGTGAAAGTCAATTAGATGGCAGACAACATGCTATCTTTTCAACTCATATGGAAGAATGTTTATGTACAAGTACACGTTTGTGTGAGTGTTTGAGAGTGATTACATCTCCTGATCACTGTAAATAAAAGCAAAATGAACACAGATGTATGTTTTCTCTCACATGCCTATTTCTTTTGTCAGATCTGCCTGTTGGAAATGATCAGTTGCTCACAATCCTGAAGAAGTTGATTAAGTACATCCAAATTAAGGTACTCTTTGAGTAATGATCCCTTTGTCCTTTTGGCAGGATCTGTGAAACTGTATACATTATAATTCGTAAATGATTTTCTGGTCCCTCTGTTTCTTCAGCAGACAACACATTCAATAGCTTTCAATTACCCAAATATAATCATGAATCATACTCTGCAGTTAATAGTTAGAATTTATGTTTTTCAACACCAAATACTTGCAGAATATTTGTATTTGTATAACTCCAATGTGAACTTGCCAGAATCTGTTCTCTGGTTCAGGTACGCTTTATCACGCCAGCAAAATTAATCAGTTCTAAATTCTTGAGGCAATCTGTCTGTGAAAGAAATGCTGACTGGCTAAATTGCTATGTCATGAAAACCACCAGCCTCAATAGCATGTGGAGAAAAATAGGTGTCTTTATCTATCTCAGCTATCCCTTTGAGATTACATTTGCCCTCAACAATGAATGAGAGGATCTAAACAAACCTCTAGATAAATGAAGCAGTGAATCCTACTAGCATTCATTAGGAAACTAGAAGGCAAGTTCTCTTTCTTTTCATTTTATAAATTACTTTTCTGTATTTATAGTTTGTTCGTGACAGTACCTTCAAAGAGATTCCACTGACGTTTTACAGTAAGTTCATTTTAAATATTACCAGATGGGTTTGAGATTGCTTTTTAAATGTTGCCAATTCCAATCTTGAATCACAGATCTATTTTGTTTTCAATCAAAAAGAAAGCAATTTTTGGGAAAGTAAGATGTGCCAATGAAACACAGGAAGATAAAGACTCAAAGTAGAATATTTCTGGCTGCTGCGCTACTGTACATATTTTTTCCCTTTCCAGATGTGTGACAGGAAAATAACCCTGAAGTAAGATGTTCAGACTTTTTGAAGTAGGCAAGATACATATGGAAAGGATTGGGTTTTTTTCAGTTTTCAGCCAAGGTTCAATGTTTGGTGCATAGCAGAATTGTACTGCCTCTCTCTCCAAGATGTAACATTGTGCTGCACAGACTGTCCAAGATGTAGCATTGACCAAACTCTGCACTGAAATGCTTTTTGGTTTGGTTTTTTTTTTCATAAATGCTTCCAGAAGACAGAATGTACCTATTTCACCTGTCTCCCATCCATGCAAATACGACGCTTGTGTGAGAGGCGGTTATTCTAACCACTTTCTCTTTAGGGAGTAAATGTAAAAAATGAACCATTTTTGCTCTCTTGCAGCCTTTCTCAGGGTTTGCCTTTAGCTTCTACATATAAAGTAGAACCCATTGAAGCAATCTGTTAGAAGACAAAGGTCCTGCTGAAGCTTTGGCTTGTGAGGAAATGTGAATTTAGGCAGGTGATGAAACTTCTATGGGATTCTACACACATTTCTCAGTAGAAATGAAGACCATCACATGAGGCTTTTGAAAATTGAGAATGGACACACTGAATTTAAATGACTCTTGAAACAAAAAAAAAGAAATAATCTATCTTGATGGCAAGTTGAATATGAGCCAGCAGGGTGCCTGACAGTCAAAAAGGCAAGCCATGTCCTGGGTGCATCTAGCAACAGCATAGCCAGCCAGTTGTGGCAGGTGATGGTCCTGCTCTGCACTACACTGGTGCAGCCATATGTCGAGCACTCTGGGGTTCCTCAGCATAAGGACATTGAACTATTAGAGTGTGTCCAGAGGCAGTCAATCAAGAGGGTGAAAAGCCTCAAAGGCGAGACATCACAGCCTACAATTCCCTCAAGGGGAAAAGCAGAGAGCGAGGTGCTGATGTCTCTCTGGTAACGAGTGAAAGGACAAGAGAAAATGGAATGAAGCTGCATCAGAGGAAGTTCAGATTGGTCATTGGAAAAGCTTCTTCATTGAGAAGGTGACTGGTCACTGCAACAGGCTCCCCAGGGAAATGATCATGGTATCAAGCCTGATCAGGAGTGTCTGGATGATGCTTGTAGTCATATGGTTTAGTTTTATTTTAGTCCTGTGAGGAGCAGGGAGTTGGACTCAATGATACTTATAGGTCCTTTCCAACTTGAGATTTTCTGTGATTCTATGATTCTATCTCCCATGGTGAGTGAGAGTAGCAGAAGAAGCAATGCTTGTGAACTGAAGCAAGGGAGGTCAATGTCAGACATCAAGCTGTAGCTGTTGATTTAGTTAAATGCGGGAATGGAAAGGATGAAATCTCTCTACCAGCAAAGGCTTCTCTACCATTGAATGGATACAAGTCAAATAACAATCTGTCAGAGTTATTCAATGAATATTTGAGTCTGTTTTAGCTGTAGAGGGAGAACTTGATCTCTCAAGGGCACCACTGTTGTGCTTTCCATGATGTTCTATCAAGTGTAAGAATAGTTCTGAATGTCAGAGGATTTCCTCCATTTACCAGGTCAGCTCCCTGAAAAAAAGAAAAGAGCAAGATTTTCATTTAAGATAAGTCAGGGAATTGTGCAAATCTTTATGCAGGGAACAGTATGAGCTGTTATTATTATGTGCCTTACATTATCATGGGTTTCATGACTAGTGGGTATTATGAGGCACAAAGAAAGGCAAATAGCGTGGCAGCAGACTCTATCTGCAGGTGACTTGCATACACCACCATTTAATAACTAGAACTGAAATCCGTACTCTAGATCCCTAGAGTTAGTTTTTCATCCTTTGATATCTTTTATTTTACCCACATCTTTTTGACCAGACCAAATGTAACTGATTACCATGAAGAAACTATAAGAATGTGCTTTACATTCCATTTTCTATACTTTCAGAAATTAACATAATTGAAAGCAACGTTCAGCCCATCGTCAGAAAGGAAGGTAAATGAGGCCCCTAGTATATATATTTCTGTATATGTTCAAATACATATATAGAATATATATTGCATATATTTCTTTTATAGGATGTATTTTGTACTTAAGAACTCCAGGACATTCAGCACTTTGCTAGAAAAGCAAAGATACAAATATTGCAGTTAGAACTGACTGAAACATTTTGTATAAAAATATTTACCACTGTTGTTCTCCTGAATGGATTCTCTCATTTTTCTATGGGCATTTAAAAAAATAGTTTTAAAATCATCTTTTTCAAACCATTTCTCTATGTGCCTGAAATCTTTGTATAATTTCAATAAAAACATGTCCTTTTTAGATTAATTTTTTATTAGAACATTTTTAAAAGCCTTTTAATTAAAACTCTTTTTTATTGAAACAGTTTTTTTAAAAAAATAATTAGAATTGTTTCTAATACTTTGAAGGAAAAAACAATATCTGTTCTTTTCTCAATGGTTTTCAATCAGTTCTAAATACCAATATCTGTCAGATGCCTGGGAAGGACAGTTAGCCAAACTTTTGTTTTTCAACTTCTCAAGACAAAAGCATGACTTAAAGATCAGTGATGGGACTGAAGAAAACAGCAAGTGGAACTGGCACTGCCAAAATCAATCATGATTTGTAACTTAACTAAAAACCCCATTGGTTTCACTAGACCAGGTACATAGCTAATGAGCTTCAGTTCCCCACTGAAATAGAAATGCTCAAAGGGAATCTTGTTGAGCCCAGCTGAAGAGAAAGGCAGTTTAAAATGTCTAGATTGTTTAATCATTGTTTGTGGGAGGACTCCCAGCAGAAATAACACGATCTTGCTTTTTCAGCAGCTTGTCTGTTCTTCATGCCACTTAGGATTAGCCACCATTTTGCATATATCTGCTGATCTTTGTTGCCTGGTCTGCATCATAAGATCAGATCCACAGAGCAATATAGATAGATGATTGCACATGGCAATTCAACCAAGATATTTTAGAAATTTTCCTATGATAAAGGTGAATCACTCTCTGAATGTAGCTGTTCTGTTAAAGACATAGTATATAGTTTAGCTGATTTACATGATGTTTGGAAGTTGAAAGTTAATTGAAACAAAAAATTGAATTTCTGAGCACTTCCGTAGTCAAATATGCAACTAAATATTATTCATCAGAACGAGAAAAAGTAATTTTATATGTTAATGGGTATTGAAGAGTTTCCACTGCCATTACGGTATTTCTGCTTTGGGACACACTCCAGGGAATGGTCTGTGGCCAGCACAGCCTTCCTGCTGATGATTCAGAAAGAGACCCAATAAAGCCAATTCTGACCCTTCTGAGCTTATCAGTAGTAACAGGAGTGAGTAGCAGCTCACATCAAAACCACTTAAGCTCATGGTTTCCTGCAGAAAAAAAGCTGGCAAAGTTGCATGTTAATTTGTGTAATGTGTCAGGAAGTTCTAGCAGATCAGGATGGAAAGAAGATTTCAGTAAAAAAAGAAAAACCATCAACACCAAGTTCAGAGGGTGATGTCTGCCCTTTCCTATCTCAGTGTTTCCTACTTGAGTTTTGCTTCCATTGTCCATACATAAGCAAGTTAAGGGGATCTGAAAGTTAAATCTGATTGAAATCCAAATCTTAATGGATTAAATTTTCAAAGGATTGATACTAGAGTAGGCAGTATAGCGAACTATGGTTGTACCTTTTTCGCATACATCTGCTGTATCAATCACATAGGAAGGTACAGTAATTTAGAAACAATAGAAAAAGCAACGGATTGTTCAGTTATTTAAAATGCAGAACAGATGAATACAGCTGTATAATAACTAGGCATCATTATGATCCTGTCATATAATTTCATCTGCAGCAAATAAATGAATTACTTCGCTCTAAATTCTAACTTATACAATCATCTGCTGGAAAAGCAAACAAAAATGTATACTTGGATTTGTTACTATTGAAGGACACTAGTTAGCTTGGATTGTATTGTTTTCAACAACTAACACCAGGCACATGTATTGAACGCTACTGTTAGATCCTGGTCAGTAATTAAAAACCAAATAAATCTATTCAGTATCAACTTCTACATAAATTCATATAAAGAAAGGGTTTTAAGGGTTTTCCAATGAAAGTGGGAGAGATGGACTGTGTTAAGTTTCTGTCTGAAAAGTGAATAAAGGAACTGACTGCTACAGCAAGTTCTTAAGTAGAAGTGCTGCTGTAACACTCATTATAGAACTGTGTTATTCCTGTTAAATGGCTACATCAATGGTATGTTCTTAATTTATTTCGTATCTGCTGCTCCAGCCTGTCAGAGATAACGTTTGGATCAGTGTGGTCTATAGGGACTGCACAAGATTAAGAGGTTTGTTTTGGCTATTGAAGTCAAGATGACTTCTCCCATGCAACTCAAAGAATGTTAAACATTAATGCTGGTAGATATCATTGCAGCTGTTCCAGTTGATCTCTGAAGTTTATTTTTATTTCTTTAAGCTTGGTGACCAATGGCTAAGTCTAATTGAAAACCCTCTTAAAACAAGCTAAAACAGCCCCCAAACCTACAAATAATAAATAAATACATAGATCAACCATAAGGGAATTCTGATTAAAAGACATAGTTTCCTCTTGGATACCTATACAGTTAGTTGCAAATAACAAGAGAAACATTTCTCTCTCTATTTCTTTTCTAAGCTTTCACACAGTAGTTTGCACACTGATCACTTATGGAGCAATAGCTGTAAGATTCCAGAAGCCCTGCAGAGTAGCCTTCTCTACCAATATACGTAGAGGAAGACTTCCTTTCAGCTTCTGAGGATCTGTTTTTTGCCTGAGACTTGTCAACAGATGTTAAAAATAATCAGATATGTAAAAATAATAACACTGTAAATAGTAATTATGCAATAGGATCTGAATTTAAGATTACATGGGAGGAAGTGCAAGATTGCACAGCGTCAATGCAAATGGTTTTTCAGATTTTAAAAATCCTTTGTTATAGTCATTTGGTTTATTTAGGGTAGGGGGAATAATTCTAGCTTCATCTCAGCCCCGTGGAATACTGTAAATATTTTTATGACTATGTAACATGTTGTTTTTTTCCTATGTCACAGACCCATCTATCACACAGCTCACTAAATTAATTGAAGGGGAACCTGAGTTCAAAGTAGTCAGGGAAGGGGAGACAGTAACTAAAGTGATTCATGGAGGTTGGTATGCTTTCAGCAACTCAATTTGTATTAGTTAAAATCTGAATCATTAACTATTCCCAGTCAGTTTCTAATTTATGTAGATGATGTTCTGTTAAAAAACTGTTCTGTTTTTAACAAGCCATTCTTGGAGCTTTGTAATGTTATTGCATCATTTCATTCTCACTTGTGCATTTCAAAAGCTTGGAATTTTTTGCCTAGCCGTGTCCCATAGCTACAGTCAAGACACTGCTAGAAATATTTTTCATGCTGACATAACATGCCTCAGTTAAGAATTATTTCCTGGTTTTTGTCCTGCAATCAAAAATGCATTATGTGATTCTGTCATAGAAAGGCAATTTTTATTAGCTAGAGAGGTAAACTTTGCCTTCTGCTTTGCTAGAGGCATTGAAAGTTCACATCTAGGGATTTTTTTAAAGGAAAACAGCATCTGGCCATCCTAAATTTTGAGGAAACTGAGTTTCTAGTGTTTTCTGAACATTTTTATCTTTTGTAAAACATGCTATAGTTTTCCCTTGTGTCCTTCAGTAAGTTACAGCATCTCAAAACCAGCAGTTATAACACTGTTCATTACTTGCTTAATGTCTTTAATTTAAAAATCCCTATAGAACCAATTATTAAAACATACACCAAAATCATTGATGGGCGACCTGTGGAAGTGACAGAGAAAAAAGTAACAGAAGAAAGAATTATTCAAGGTAAATCATGCCAAGCTTTTCAAACTTATTCAAGTTCACCATTAGATACAAACGTAATATAACTTAAATTTGGTCCTAATGCCTAAACTGCATTTCCTGAAGTGGTCATTTTCCCTTAATGCTTCCCACTGCCTATGTATGGTCCAAATTCTGACTGTGTGTGATACATGCATATACAAGAAATGGCAACAATATTTTAACAGAATGCAAAAGAATAAAAAATTGTCCTTTGTTTTTTCTTTTTTTTTTGTCTTTGCTAAATGCCTGAGATGAGACTGGTTTTATTGCATTTGTTTAGTCTGGTTTTCTTTAAGATAGAAGACTTATTTCTGTGTGAGTGCATTTTGGAGTTATGTATCTCCAGGTAGGTTTCTTTTGACCAAAGGCAGATCTTCAGTGTGTAGATACTGACTTCTGCATGTCATCCCAAGCTTCCTTGACAGTCATTTCCAAAAAAACCTTCTCAGTTTCTTTGTAAGAAGGGGCCTCCATTGACATTTGTATTCAGCTAATATAAGATAAAATTAATGTGCATCCGTGTGCTTTGATCTTCTCCCACACTTTCAAACTCTTTGGCCAATTACTCTTTGGCCAAAATACTTGAAATTGGCCAATTTCAAGTATATTTGACCTAATAGAGAGATATTTCTTTAAGAATCCTGGAAACTTCAGAGAAATTGAAAAGGGAAGAGGGCATATTTGAACAGTCTCAAGTTCTTTGCTAACACATTTTGATCTGCTTGGTTAAATATCAGTCTGAACGCTGCCATTAAAATTCTGTCTTCCCAAGCAGCTGTAACAGAAAGACAGCACTATAAGAATATACTGACTTAGCAGGAAGTCATTCAAGCAAGAGACAAATAAAAAATGAAACAAGTTATTCTCATATAACTCTTTACTACAATGGAAATAACTGAATGAAAAACATTACTGGTTTCTAGTAAAAGTGGGTTCATTTTTCAACACAAGAATATAAAATGACATTTTTCTCATTTTTCGAACTCAAATTTCACTAATATCCTACACAATATGGTCAATATAATGTTAAATGCCAGTGTTTCAGACTTAATATTTTCCTCTCTTCCCTCTGTACTAGAAACTGGTAAAGAATCTCAAATATTATGATTTACAACAGTGGATCCAGACTCTTTTTACACTTAGGAAATATGTAATTTATGGCCTAATGCAACAAAATGTTTAAAACTGTGTCTTAATTTAAGTTTGTGAGCAGATATTTACTGTACCTTACTTACTTACTGTAAGCATGTTAAATTTGTCTAAGTACTTTCCTGAATAGATTTAAATACTCTTAGTAATCCTCTTGCACTTTGATTTGAGACACAGTGAAAGTAAATGATCATAAAACCAGATTAAAGAATCTCAACTATGGAACCATCCTAAGTGTTAAATAGGAAAAATTAATTTAAAAGGCAACCTTGTTATATCTGATTAAAGCACTGTCTCACACATCTTTTTTTCAGGTCCTGAAATAAAATATACCAGAATTACTGCAGGTGGTTCAGACAATGAAGAAAAGTTAAAGAAATTGCTTGAAGAAGGTTAATATCCTTGTTTTCTTCCCTTCCTTTAAAAAAATCAGTATTAAAAATTGTATTACTTAAGTAATTACTAAATGGATGCTTCATGTTTTCAGCAAAGGTGCTCATACTGCAAAATCATACCCAGAGATTAAACCTCAGAACCTGAGAAATATCTAAATCTAGTGTTCTGGTTTGAGTCTCTGATCTTCACATTTCAGTTATCCCCAGAGCTGATGCTAATTTTGTAATTCAGCAAAATCTATGACAGGATTAATTCAGTAATATGCTGTTACAGAATTGTCAAATGTTTTCTGTAAATCAACTTCTTGCCACAACCTCTATTCTACCAGAGGTTACCAAGGTGACCAAATTTATTGAAGGTGATGGTCATTTACTTGAAGATGAAGAAATCAAAAGACTTCTGCAGGGAGGTAATTCAGTGTACTATAACTAACATTTTTGCAACAGGTTATGATAACTGAAATGCCTCTCAGATATGTTGATCTCAACGTTTTAAAGACTGACTTAGCAGAAGTGTAATTTTAATGGCATAAAAAATAGAATGCCATATATGAAGTGTCAGATGTCTGTGAAATGGAAATAAGTACCAAAATTTGATTAATAATTTTTTATTATATTGATCATGAAAAAATATTATATTTGGTGGGTTTCAGTCTTTAAAAAGTTATCTAATTAAAACTCATGGGAGCAATGAAGATTTATTCCTCTAATTGTGAACTCTTTTTTTTTTCCAACTAATTTAAATCTGTGAAAAGAACTTATGAAGTGGAAAGTATTGTAATAGGCCAAATTCATCTTACTTATCAGTTCTTCAGAAATGAATATTCATTGCCCTCAAGTTAACAATTAAAGGCATGTTTAGCATCCTTCTTTCAGTGCTTACAGGCAATAGATATCAAGGCATTAACTATAATTCTCTTCAAATATAGCATTCCAAGGAATGGTTTTCTTTCCTTCTTCCTCTCTTAATTCTAACAGTTTTGGCAATATATAACCAGTAGCTGTAGAAAAATAGTAAAAGAACTTGTGCTTAAAATTAATCTTTATTTATGAATTTGGAATGTTCTCTGCTTAATGTAGATTAGAAAAACTACATATAATAGCAATGGGGAATAAAAAAAGAGAATTCAAGCGATGTGTTTTTAGTAAATGTTAGCTTAAACCTGAGCCAGAAGCTCAAAAATATGTATGTATGTTTCTCTTGGCATAAATTAATTCAATCCACTTCATCTCATGTTCAATACTTACCAAGTTACAAACTTGACCACTAGTGAAGTACCTCACAGCCAGCTGTGTGTTCAATGAACTAAATCATGTAGTTGTTCAAAAGCACTATTCTGTAGATATGTCTTCAGTTAAGTAAAAAATATAGTGATGCTGAACAACTGAACAGCTCTTCACTAAAGAAAATGATCCATGCTAGTTGATAATAGAGCTAGTTCTAGAGAAAAGCCAAGATATGGCTATGAATACTGTAGACTGTATTTCTTTCTTCTGTTTTAGACATCTAAACCTTAGTTTTACAGATTTGCATATAATATGCCTTAATAAGCTAGGATTTGCCTCTAATCATTGAAGAGATATAGGAACTTCCAGAGGGTTTTTTATTTTATCCCATCTTAAATTTCCTACCTATATGAAAACAGTTACTCTCTGGACATGCCTATTTTAAGTGTTGAATATTTGCAAGGAACGTTGAAAGTTGAAAATGAAAGAAATTATAGCAAGAAAATCCCTCTATATAGTGGACTGTTTTATAGGTTTCAACCAAACAGTGAAGAGCAGGATCAAACTTTATCTGTAGAACTCTTCAAAATTCTCATAACAGGTCTAATGTAAGAATCTAACGATTCTAATTGTAATTGTAAACATCTCCAATTATAGAGATACACCATCAAATAGACATAATCTGTAGAGACACATCTCACAGGGATCCTATATGCGTATGGAAAAGAGATAAGTAGTTTCTTCTTAGAAAATTTGGAAAAGACAATATTGTCTCTTGAATTCTTACTATTTTTCCTTGCTATTATATGTTAGTTCGCATAAGCATCCTGCTTTACAATGGAACAAATAGACAGATTTGTTTCTTGTTTTAATTTTATTTTTCTCTATCTTTTCCATTATTTATTCAGTCGGCTACCCTTGGCTGCCATGATAATACCCTACCATACTTTTAGCCAATAAAAGCAGATACACATGCTGCTTTGTGGTTGTTAGTGATAATGTTTTATGGACCTCTTGTCTACATCAAAATTATTCTGTTTTACTGAAAATTTCCTAAACATTTAAATCTGACTCCAGTCACAAACAAATGTATTGTTGTTGTCTAAAGTAAAAAAATGATTTGATATGGGCTGTAACACTATACAACATCCAGCACTGCCTATTACAATTGGCAGTCTTTGCTGAAACAAAGTCTTTACAATTGGCAGTCTTTGCTGAAACAAAGCTTCAAGCCAAGATGACACTCAGCCCCACAGAAGGAATAACCTTTGGCAGGGCCAAGGAAATGAGAGGGACCTTACAGCATGAATAATATGGTGGCCTGCATACTACTACACCCCCAAAGTGACATTTTTTCCACTGAAGGCTCCTTGCATATGGAAAAATTCTATGCCAGATTTAACTCATTTGTTTTTGATGCTTACCATAGCTGGAACTGAGTACACCAAGGTTACTAAAGTAATTGAGAGAGAACCACAGATTATCGAGAGAGAAATCAAGAAGGTCCATATGGAAGGTTAGTTTGTCTAAAAATCCAGTATCACCAAGACCTGCTTTGTCTGAAGTGATCATTCCAGATGGGGTTTTGTAGTATCTATTCACAAAAATTACTTAGGTCTAAAGCCAGTATTTTAGCAAGAAGAGTTTTACAATTGTTTTGGAAAAGAATTCTTTCACTGATGTTGCAGAGAAAAATGTTGAGGCTTACCTTGTGGCTAAAAGTGACTAAAACATTTAGCAAGTGTAGTAGACAAGAGAAAATGTCTATCTACAAAGCTTAGGTAAAACTTTTGAAGGAACAAGCACCATAAGAATTGCCTTGTCTCTAAGCAGCACACCCAGAAGAAGACCACGTGAGTTGTTTTTAACTTGAGCTATTTCTTGTCAGTGTTAATGTGATCTGTCCATGTGAGGGGTTCTCAGCTTGGTGAAAGGGTGTAAGGTGGAGGGAATATAACCTCTGGGGCTGAGTAAATATCTCACAGAATTTTGGAGTTTCTCTATCTTTATCCTGTTTTTAAATGAGGGAAGTTCTTGTGTTTGAAAAAGCTGAATGGTGTCAATGAACCTCTTACAGGAGCCAAATACAATTCAGTCTGGCTTTACACAAGGAATTTGTTCTTCAAGTTTAAGAGTTGTATTTTTATGTGCTTCATTCAAAGTTAAGAAGTAGCTTCTTCAGGGTTCCTTTCATATTTGTGTGAATGTCTTTTTCCAACTCTGATTCTAATAAGGCATAATAAACTATGCTGTCAGCGTTTGAACTAAATCGTAGAATGGTTTGGGTTAGAAGGGACCTTAAAGATCATCTAGTTCCAATCTTCCTGCCATGGCCAGGGACACCTTCCACTTAACCAGGTTGCTCAAAGCCCCATCCAACTTGGCATTGAACACTGCCAAGGATGGGGTAGCCACAGCTTCTCTGGGCAACCTGTGCCAGGGTCTCACCATCCTCACAGAAAAGAATTTATCCCTTATATATAATCTAAATCTATCCCCTTGCAGTTTAAAGCCATTCCCCTTGTCCTATCCCTACATGCCCTTGTAAAAAGTTCCTCTCCAGATTTCTTGTAGGACCCCTTTAGGTACTGGAAGACTGTTATAAGGTCTTCTCAGAACCTTCTCTTCTCCAGGCTGAACAACCCCAGCCCTCTTAGCTTGTCTTCTTAGCGAAGGTGGTGCAGCCCTCTGATCATCTTCATAGTCCTCCTCTGGACACTCAAACAGGTCCATGTCCTCTTTTGTTGGGAGCCCCAGGACTGAACACAGTAGGAAAGAATCTTATGGCTTGTGGAGAATGAAGTTAAATAAATAGGTTTCATAATTTTGAAGTGTGTGGTAATACCGAAATTATACCATAGTGTTTGCATGATTTCAGTGCTGAGTAGTGCAAAGTATACAGGGAAGTCAAGTATTGCTTGAAAATGACAGACAGATGTGACCTTCAACCATGAGGTTTATATGAAAGCATAATTATATGGACAGCATATGAGTATGGAAATCATACTTTGGATAGACCATGTTCTGTTCTTGTCAGGGAAGTGCAGAGCTTGAATATATTGATGAAGATACTCAGTATTTAGCCTCAGCTGTAATGAGGTGAAGCCAGTAGTTCAGGATTATGCATTTATATACTCTGCTTCAGGATGAAAATACTGCTGACTGCAGCTGGTTAAGCAAAAATGCAATACTTGATGGTTGTAAAGAATTAAAAATACTGCAGTAACATTTCTGTAACAGTTATAGAAAAATTCTCTCTTATGCTTGTGAAATGTTTTTCCTCTCAGTGAGGAGAAATCTGGTTTAAAAAATGTCTCAACTTTTTGATGAGAAAGAGGAAAAAGTGTCCATAGTTTCACTGAATCAGCATTTTGTAAAACACATGTATCCGCTAATGAGAGCGGTATGTATTCAATAGCCCTTGCTGTACTCTACCCTTTAAAACAATAGTCTCTGAAAAAATTAACTGAACTCTAAATGTGGAGTCAAAATGCAGTTACACATCAAGGCTCAAACACAGATGGAAATGTGGCCACCATCTTATGAGGGTTGAGTTTCAAGCACAAATAATTCCTGAAGTAATTCTCTACATCAGACCTGGACATCCCCTGCCAAAAGCTGAGACTGAGTCCTGGGCTGTACATTAACCTGAGCTTGTACATTGCTGGCAGGATCAGATGATGTTTGCTAAATGAAGAGCATGGGCAAAACATCCTGGCACCTGCCAGGTCATCATGTAACCATCTGTAGGAGATCAGTGGTGTGAATAATGGATTAATTCATATTGTTAAAATGTAAAAATACTTTTGAAATGTTGCTAAGATTTGGTGCATGACAGAATTGTAGGAACGATAGTGTTACATGACAGAAATTTGTGAATTGTATTATAAGCATTCCTGTTTCAGGTCTTCAAGCCAACATGCCAATGGGATGAAATTCTTAATTTACTGAAAACCTAGAAGAACAAACTTCACAAGTCAGCAATGGGTTTCCAACATTTCTAATGAGTTTTAATTAGAATTGTCTTACAAATAATTTCTGACTGCAACATTTCTAATTTTGTAGAAGCACCTGTACGGAAAGCACAACCAACCAGGAGGACACAAGGTAAACGCGAAACATATATTATATAAAATAACATGCATCAAATATTATTCTCAGTTATGTTGATAGTCATGAGGGAAAAAAAAAAACTCTTAAGAAAACAGCTCAAAAGGACAGAGTTGTATTTATGCTTTTTTAATAAAGAAATTTTAACATAGGGCTTCATCTTTCCTCTTTACATCTGTTTCACGGGTAAATCCAGTATACGCTGGAACTATATTATGCATAATTATAAGTAATACTTATCAGGTTTTTTCCATTTTTCCCAGGGGGAACAGCAAGAAGGAGGACAAGACTAGCTAATCACTAAAAGCTTTCCAAGATGGAATCCACAGAATTACAAATTAACAGCATGGTCTTAGAGAGGAAGAGAGACTGTTTAAAAAAGAAAAAAACAAACAAACCAAAACAAAACAAAGCAAAAAAACCCCAAACAAACAAAAAGCAAACAAGCAAGATCCTTAGAAAATGACGTTGTTTTGATAACAACGTAAGCTGAACCATGAATCCACAAAAAGATGTGAAGCTGCAGATGCTCCTTGCTAATATAGTACTTACAAGGAGTAGTCCATTGTTTGGTGCTTTAACTGCTCTTGATAGTAAGCACTATTCAGGGTGGCATCCTAGAACTTCTGTAGAACCAGGATTCCTTCTTTTGCTGGCTACTAAATGTTTGCAGGATTGGATTAAAAAAGAGCAGGGAACAATGCAGAATGTATTTTTTCTTTTCTTTTTTCGTATTATTTTTTAATACCATTTCCTCTAAGTAAGAAATATAAATGAAATTAGATCCTTTCTAGAAAAAAGATCACTTCAGGTGACTTCTGGAGTAATCTAAGGAAATATGAGATATTGCAATAGCACTTTTGGTTCAGTAGTATTGTATGCTTTTTATAAGTCAAAATTCATCACATGTTTAATGTCATAAAGACACCAGTAATGTTACCTTTTCTAAAGAAACAAATATGTCTTATATTAAATGTATCCTTTTTGTTTTTGTTCTGCATTGCATATCCAAATGCCTTCTAGTAATATGGCTAATGGAAGCTCTTAAAAAGAAGAAAAGCAAACATTATGAGCTTCTTGAAATGTAATTTTGATCCTCTTGACTTCTTTAAGAAAAATCATTCCCTATGCCAATACATGTACTGAGATTCTTCAACGTCTTCCCACATTTTCCTAAATAAATTTTGATTATTAAAGTAGATTATAAAAGGGATAAATAAAATGCATGCAAACAGTTAACTCAGCATAGAAAAAGGTCTTACAAAAATGAGGCTATGTCTTGAAAGCTTTTATATCAAAACATGTTTTGCTAATGTCTGGTACTAATGTGGAGTTGTCTGTAAATTATGTCAATTTTATACCTCTAGTTTTGTACTCATAAAACTTTTTTGCCTTTATTAACAAAAGTTGGCAAACAATTACTCATGGAGTAGAAAAATGTGTTCAAAGTGCCTTAATTCTGCAGACCAAAGTTTCAGACAAGTTGTCTAATGTGCTTTTATACTTCTGGGTTCAAACAAATACTCAATAAAGAATTTGGCTGAACTATTCTTGCTTTCTTCTCTAAATATTTATTTTTAATGGTAAGGCAAGTTCTAAATATTTTTAAGCTTTTAGTGTGATTTTAGTTAAAAAATATATTTTCACAGAAGCAAACTGATGCTTCTCTTTCTCAGCTAGCACATGCTAATGCACTTAAACTGCATTACTTTCTTTAAGCACAATTAAAAACCTTCTTTAATTCTATATCACATACCACGAGCACTACTCCCTGAAAGGTAAAGCTATCTGGGCACTGGATTGATATGTTGCACAGCCTTACTAGGCTGTCAGACTCTCTCAGTGAGGTGATCTCAGTATCTACTATCATACTGCTTTGTTGAAAGGAGAGTTTTTAACCCTGGTTAAGAGCTAGATAACTCTTAGGGAAGAATGAGAACTCTTAAGTCTGCCTAGAGGATAAGCTAAAGCTGCCATCTTCCCCTGGGGACCTTTGACTGTCATTAAATCATTAACCTTAATCTGCTTTCTTCACTATTGTGCCACTGTGAGCTGTCAGTCAAATAAGATTTTAATTATCTTAGGGGAGGAATATGCCTGTGCTCTCTTCTCCCAAAAATAAATAAGGAGATGGGGAAGAAAACAAAGTGGAAATGACAAAAAAAGTATGTACAGGAATTGGGGAGGAATCAGAAGGCAAGATATTAGATTAAAACCTGTCATGTGGTAGGATGTTTTTAACTTTTCAAGTGGTAATAAATATGTGGAATACTAATTTTGTTATATTTTCTGATTTGATGACATTTTAGATCCTCTCTGAGTCACTAAAATACCTTTCTGTACTTCACCCTTCATTAATATAATCCAAGTGAAATGCAACTACTCCTCCATCAATACTTGTTTCCCTGATACACTCTGTCCCCTGAGCCCTTCCTTGGCCACAGAATGTGGCTGCCCAGCTGCACTGTACACTGACATCTCCATCATTTATGGTGTGGCTTTTTCTGTTTATCTGAACAAGAACCCTTCCACAACCCAATGTAGAAAGAAAATCAACATGTTCTTTCAATTGCTTTTCATATAGTTAGTAATTTCTGTCTCAGCACAGTCTTTCACCAAAGAGCAGAACTGGAGAACTTTTGTGACTATGACTTCTTCTGCCCCATTATCTGTTTCTTCACACTTCATAGTAATTTAAACTAATGTCATGTGATTAAACAAGAATTAATATACTACCAAGTCAGAATGCTTACTAATAATAGAGAACTCACTTTTCTCTTTGATGTTTCCTTGTAATCTCTTGGGCATTTATAAGTAGGAAGGCCCAGCTGTGTCGGTGATGGATTTCCGAAAGGGCTTTATCTGCTTTCTTTGGTATCCTGTATGAAAAACTGATGCCAAGGAATATTTAACTGAAAATGCTCCCAAATCTGTCAGTTTTGTCAGCAGTAGGTGTCACATAAATGATCTATAAGACCACTAAATGTTAATGTTTTCTTTATAAATGATGAAATTTTAGAATTGCATGTTTAACCGTTACCTTGTGATTTTCTGGAAACTAGTAATTATATCTACATGCTTTTCTTTGTGATGAAAGAGGGTGAATATTCATAATCATAATTTGACAAGTATTGAACAGAGGAGACCATGGTAAATGGTTTTCATATATTAGATAAATAAATAAAAGTCGAAGCTGCAAGGCAGAGAAATCATGGCCAATGGATATCATTGTAGTAGCATCCACTGGGTTGATGGAAAAGGAACTTGAAATTGTCACAGCAATAAACTCTCAATGTCACTAAAAGAATTCAACCACAAAGCTATAAGTGGAAAGGAAGTCCTAAAGAGTAAAAAAAAAACTTAAAATAAAATCTTGCCAGGGTTGAGATTAGTGAGTGAAGGTTTCAGCAGAGAAATATTTGCAGATAAAGTTAAATCTGAGGTGCAGACCAATGCACACACAAAAATATATCAAAAGAGAAGACTGAAAATGTAAGAATCGTCTTATAGCCATAATTGCTATTGGAGAAGAATTAAGAGGCAGGCAATTACCTGAACTAGCAGAATTAGGTCTTATCCTAGATCACTGAATATGGATTTTTGGATATAAAATGATCACTTCAGTCTTCTCTTTCTCTTATCTCCAATATGAAGTGACCAGCAAGGATACTTGAACACTTCTTTGGCATGGATATATGTGGTCAAAATATTCCTAAATTGGTCCTCTGAGCTTTGCAGTCACGTTAACTCTGCTTAGTTTAATACATATAAAACCGAATTCTCAAATTTGCCTGCAATAAAGAATAAGACAAAATAACCAAAATCAGCTTCTCAAAAATAAAACTGTTTATTCTTTCTGTCAAAGGTGAGGATAATAACATGTGTTATGATTCGTCGTTTTAGTATCTGAATCTCAGAATTGCTACATGTCAGTCCCAGACGGAGGATCTAAGTAGGGATAACAGTCTAGGCACTGATCAAATAAAAGAAGACCTGATTTCTTTGAATACTGAGCTGCAGAAGTTCCTGATATGAGATGCATAGGGAGTACTCCATCCCCTTTGTAATTGGGCCTTGGGTGATATAGAGTCTTTTTTTGAAATTCATGATGGCACAAGGCTTCATGTTCAATTATTAAAGGAAGGTTTGTCTCTGTGTCTCTTCTGTATAAACCACAAGCATGAGGATATTGAAAGCTTACTTTCTCCTTTGTGTCACTTTTCTCCAAATGTGTTTTTACAGCATTTCAAGAAAATGGATGTATGAAAGTATAAGCACTTGTCCACATTTTCCAAAAGTTGATTTTTTCAGTATAGCAATAATCTATTTTTGACATACACAAAAATTTTCACATCAATAGATTGCCATTTTGTTTAACCAAATTTAATTAAAAATTCAGTGATGTATGAGTTTTGTGTTCAACTGCTAGCACAGAAGAAGAAATATTAGCTACAGATTCTACATGGGGACGAGGATAATTCCTTGTGGTACAACTAATTAGTAAGAAATCAAGATGACACTATGTCATCAGGAGCCCAGCACATTCTTTATTGAAAAGTAGCAGTACTTTTTATTCAAAAGACTTTTTCAGTCTCCTTTACAGCCATAGAAATCTACCCCTAATGTCATACTAGATTAAAATTCTCCTTTTCTAGCTGCTTTAACTGTCATCTTTTAAATACCACAGAGCTCAAGCTTTCTTCTACAGATTTCTTTCTTGTTGAACAGAAGTAACCTCTCTGATGGAACTTGCAACTCAGAGGAATGGAATCAGCAATTATACCTTGGATCATAAAGTTCTCCCGTTCTCATGTGCTGGGTTTTGCATTCCTGCTTCACTTACTGATCTCATGCACCTCTTTCCTGCTCAGACTTCTTGACTTCTGATTTTAATTCCCATATCTATACTGCTAAATAAAACAGAACTAGAGACTTTACTTGTGCATTTAGATTCAGTGGCACATGCAGTCTGCATCCGCACTACACAGCAGTTTGTCCTCAGCTTCTTTTATCACACAGTGCCTGTGTGGTTCAATTTTCTTGGCAAGGGCTGGGGAACGGTTTGGTTTTTGCTTTCGCTGCTATAAAGTATGTGTGAAATAACATGGTGCTTTTGAGGATGCTGCTTTAATGTGACACAGAAGTTTTGCATTGTATGCACTGTGGTAAAGTGTACAGGAGCTAACTGCCTGCTGGGGAAGGGTTGGAAGAAGAGAGAAAGCAAAATCTTTGCAGCCTTGTCTGTGCTGTCTGTTGAAACATTTCCTGGAATCTGTTGTTCACAGACTAATGCATGAGACGATTGGCTCAAAAACTGCAAGCTGGCATGGGCCAAAACCATTCTATGGATGGCACAGCAGAATACTGTGTCCAGCGTTTCATCTCATTTCCATATACTATTTATAGTGTATATAGCTATGGATCCATATAACTATGAATTAGGCTAGTTAGAATTCCCTCTTTTTATATGTTGTACTCCATGTTTAACTTTATCTGAGCTGGTGTAAATGAGATGCTGTAATATTTGCATAGGTCTAGCATACTTAAATGTGGGGAGGTGAATAAAAAATAAAACATTACAAGTTTCAGACATTCTTTTATGGACTGCCCTGATGCCTTTCATTTTAATTTCCAATAATTAATTCATCTCTCAAAACAAATGTGTGACATTCACCTGTGTGAAGTGGTCACATTTATCTACAAACTACATTGTTTAGGTTATTTGTAGGAAAAACAGTGTTGTTGAACAGAACCAAATGTTTTCCTCTGCAGAGCTGTCTTCCGGCAAGTAGCCTGTCCTCGTGCCTGGGGTTATTCTTTTCCAAGGACTTGTCTTTTCGTTTTGTTGAACTTCATGAGGTCCCTGTCAGCGAATTTCTCCAGCCTGTCTTCTGAATGGCAGACCAGCTTTCTGGTATATCAATCACTCCTCCTCATTTTGTAGTCTCTGCAAAATTGTGGGTACACTCTCTCCATTGTCCAAGTCACTGACACAGATGTTAAACAATATTACAATAGTGGGCCCAGTACTGAACCTCTGGGATTATGAAATGAAAGATGCTGCTGGTCATGGTGTGTTGGATGTTTAAGCTATGAGGAGTGCTGCCTACTGCATGCCTGCTTTAAAATCAATCATTACATTACAACTCCTGCTGATAGTTTCTAAGGTTGTTTTAATCATGTCTGTGTTGAATCAGAGTCATTTATCCCTCTAATTGCTAGTCCATTTCTCTTTTAATTTTTTTCTCAGGAAGATATTTAACAGTTTTTTCACAGCTGTATTTCCTACAATGGAACATGTGGACTGAGTCAGGGCCACCTTGAAGCCATATGATGTGAATGTGATGTTAAATGTAATTAAAATAGCATGTTTATTAATTGAAAAAACTACTGGCAAGAGATAGGAACATTTTCAGTGGTATAGACAAAAGTGACTTGAGGTGTGATTTGCAGTTTACTCTAGGCTCTTCAGGCTATTGACTGTACTGCAAATGAGGTCTAGGAAACCCCTTAAGGTTGTCAATGTCCCTGCAATCCCCAGAGCTCAGGTGCCTGCCCATCAGTCAGTCACCATGCTCTATAGCAAATCCAGGCCCTGGCAGTTCTCAGTGGCGAGTACAGATCCATCTGTCTACAGATACCTTAATCTATTTGTCTGGAGGACTTAATAGGACTTGTTTCTGTCTTTTATTAAGACCTTCATTTTAAAGTGTCCCTCAGCGGTGGGAGATATAGATGGAGTGGTAAATGAGATTGCTGAGCCTCCTTTTTTTTCCATCTCCAAAAAAAAAGAAAAAGCAGCTATGACTTCATTGGTAAAGACTGTTTTTTATGGGGAGGGCAGAAGGATAACTCATTTCTAGATCCCAGCTGATCAGACACAGGGAATAATGTAAGATGTATATAGCTATTTTCTCTTCCTTTTTCAGTTTCATATGAAATTGGATATGGATGTGGTTGTCTTTGGGAAGGATTATTCTATAGTGTTAAGACCTTGGCAAAAGCACATGTGATCACTGCAGGGCATGCACCTCCTGTACAAGTCTGCAGAAGCCTCAGGAGTATTTCCAAGATAGTGGATCTTCATATGTGTCTCAAATATGCCCTAATGCCAGGAAGAAGTCATGCAACAATCCAAACAGAAGTGAGTCTGGAACAAAACAGCTGTACATCAAATGTGTATTTATTGTTTCTCCAGCTGCAGATCAGAGACCTTACAGATGGAAAAGTCTTATTAGATCATATTATCAATCTCCTTGCCAAGGCTGGATTGTTCCCCATTATTACAGTCCATAATGCTTTGCCCAGGCAAGTGGTGCCTTCCCACAGTCATTGTCTCACACCCTCCTCAGAGCCACTTTCTCGTATTTTTTCCCTCTTCTGGCTTAGCTGCCATCAGGCTAGACAGACATGTTCCATCAAGCACTTCAGCAGAAAACACATCTGGTTTAGCTATAAGGATGAACAGCCTTGTTAACGTGACAATAATGAACTTGCTCATACTTTCCTGAAACATCTGTACGATTGGAGATCTATTTTGGTGTTGAACAAACTATTGACTTTGATTTACTTTGTGTATGGGCTCATAAGGCTGCCACATTTTTCTTTTTTTTTTTTCCTTCTTAATGATGCCATATTAATTCAGGATATGTGGTTTATGAAATCACGGAGTCATGGAATGTTTAAGGTTGGAAGGGATCTCTGGAGGTCATCTGGTCCAAACACCCTTCTCTGGAGTGGTCAACTAGAGTTCTAAAAATCACTAAAAGACTCAGCTGCATTTCTGAAAGTTTTCTTTTGAGCTGGAAATGCCCCTATGTATTTCCCTTGTCCAAAAATAAAATTTTTCTAACAGTGCAATGACAAACTATTTCACATAACTTTTGGCACTTCTCATGAATCAAGTAGATTTATTTCAGGACAAGCATGACAGCAAATCACTATAAAATTCAGGATTACTTTCCATTTCATCACTGAAAATCTTACTGGTCTGAAAGTTTTCATCTCCTGGCAACCAAGACAACAGGGCTGCCCCCAAGAATTAGACAGCAGAAAACCATTTCAAACCATTTCAATTTGACTCTTGGCATCTAGACCCTGAGATTCAAGGTGCAGAAAGTCCTAGTCTTCTAGGTTCACAGCTAGAATTGCTTGTGAGTAAGAGCACAGCCGACTGAAATAACAAGACAAAATCAGGCTGTATTACCTGATCACAGAAAAGAAAAAAAGCCATATGTGCAAAGTACATGCATCTGCAATTTGTTTACTGGGAATCTTTAGATTGTGTCTGCTACATCTGTCCATACGGACCATGGACACAGTCATCATGAATTTACCATGTTGATAGTTTTGTGCATTTTGTAACTGTACTCAAATGCAAATGTCAAAAATTACAGCCCAGTTCTACAGTCTGATTCAAATGAGCTTAGGACATCAACCAGGCACTCTGAAGTGTTAAGTGAGAAAAACCCTTCACTAAATTTCATGTAAGCAGCCAGAGTCAGATGCTACCTATGTGCCTATGGCTTACAAATGCTAGAGAATCCAATCAAGCCATTAATCATGAACTGTCCTTCTTCTGCTCAAGGGCAGTTCAATGGTAGATTCTGGTTTAATCATTAAAATGTACTCCACTGACAATGATGACACCTTCAACATGAAGGTCCTAGACCCAACTTATTTGGATCTTTTGTTCTCTCCCTATCCAAGATTCCACACTGTCATCTAATTCCACACTGTCATCTAATCAGATTGTGAGTTTATGATTTAACTCTTTGTGATTTCTGTGTGAATGATATTTAAAATTATTTTTGCAGTGGAAAATGCCACATAAGGAGTAACAAATGTTGAGGATACAAACCAGACATTTTGTATGACTTCTTCTAAAGGCTTTCTTAGAAGCATAGAATAGTTAGGGTTGGAAAGGACCTTAAGATCAGCTGAAAATGCACCATACGTGGTGCTAGCTGAAATGGCTGGTTTGAGCGATTTGCAGATTGGCATGAATGTGTTCATGTAAGCATTCTCCAACACTTTCTGATTATTTCCACAAACCAGTGGAAGTGCAGGTGCTGGTATGATCACCCTGTGTGTGCTCTGCCTACAGATACAGACAGCCTGGACTGCAAGAAAGCCTTTGGCACACTAAACTTTGGTAACAAGGCTTTCTGCTGCGCGTAGATCTGTGCAAGAGTGAAGCTCTCTATAGTGAATTCAATTTCCATTTCAGTAAGTAATAAAAACACTTGAGCTATCCAGGCGATACTTCATGTTTCTAAATTGGGAATTTGCTTTGTCTCACTTAGCCTGAGCAAGCGAAACAAACCCAAAAAAGGAAGCGACATTGTAATGAACGTAAGCCTGATGCACAGAGTGCGCAATATTCAGCTATCTTCATTAAAGTCTTTTAAGGTATACAGCGTCAGAATCAATCTTTAGTATTTAGACATCATTGCCAAAATATTTAGGCATTCTCAATTTTTAACCAGCTGTAAAAATATAAAAATGTTTGAAGGAGTGTTTATAACTGAAAATGTATGAAGAAAGGTAGCGGACAAATCCTATACACATAATTAATAAAAAAGCGTTTTTTCTGTTGTTTCCGGTAAAGAGTATTCTCTTCAGTAATAATAAACATACACCCTCATGGCCTCAAAAAATACTTAGAGGTCACTGATACAAATACTTTAAATACATATTACATGTACAAAAATTTTGGCCATGTCTGGTTCATGCCTCATCCTATACTGTTGAAGAAGAAAACTATAAAAGATTCTGCTTCTTTAATTAAAGGAAATGCTGAATTATTCACAATGCATGTGGTCTTCATACTGAGTTAGAGAATTTGCCACATGCAAAGAGTAAGATGCGAAGTGGAATATCTCTGTTGTTCTGGTGAGTGTGGTCAGGGAGTTTCTGTAATATTTTTTTTTTTAAATTGAAAGCTATGCCATAAGGAATATTATTTTCTATGAAGATTGGTGTAGAAAAGCCAAACAAAACTCTATATAGAAACTTTAGTCTAAAACAAATATCAAATAATGGACCAGTTTAGAAAATGTGCCATATTGGTACTTTCTGGTTGATGGATATCAGCATTTTCCAAAGATGGTAAATCTATTCGTAGCAAAATACTTAAACTATCCTCATGACCACAGGATTGCAGTCAATATAAAAGGAAGATTCTGAAATTTTGACTGTAAAGCACAAGCTTAAATTTAGTTAAGGTAGAAGTTCTAAGAATTTGGACTAAAACTACATATAAAGATATCAAAGCTGGTAGGTTCATAGAACAAGTCTGAAAGTTTTGCTTTCATAAAGGCTGTAACTTTAAATTCTGCTACTGCTGTTTTATTCATTTAAAGAACTGGTGACCCTCTCTTGCACTTTCACGTTCAGCCATATACTCTTTTTTTGAGCTGCAGCCTTTGTTGAAAAATTATTTCATTTCCTGCATGACATTGAAGCCATTTCTCCAAGACACAGGACAATTGTGCTGAATAAATGATGTGTCTGTATTTTAATATTAATAGTCTGCTCTTTAATCTCTATTGTGCCTTTAATTTTAATAGTTCTCATTTATAGCCACCCATCCTCTTTGTCCTAAGAAAACACCTCTTTAAACTTAATTGACCTCTCTGCAATTTTGCAGTGCATAAATAGTGTTTTGTAATGGAAAAGGACCTGCATTTACTCTCATCCAAGAAAGTTCTTATCATGTTTACATAAAAAGCAAACTGGTTTTTCCTCTTTTATAAGACCATATTCTTTAAACATGTTTATATATGATGAAGAGATCAGTTCTTTTGAATTATTTTTTCCTTTCATAAACTATAAATGTTTAGCATAACACAACGAAGATTTCTTTACAAAATTACAAAATAAAACTGAATAATAATTTTTAAATTCTTAGAAAAGATAACAGCCAGCTAGAAAATGGTGGTCCTCTAGGGCTGGTTTTCCTTGTCAGTGCAGAAGACAGTAAATCCTACAGCAGGCAGAATCATTAATTATAGATGATTATACACAGTCTCTCCATAACACCAAATTGCACAGTAAAAGAACCACCAAGCAGTGGTCAAAAAAATTGCTGATAGAAAGGGGGTTTACTGCAATGCTTCATGTGTAGTATGAGTCTATGTTCCTCACTTGGGCTCAGGAGGACCATCACGTGAGGTACCTATACTCAGCTTCCAAGGAGAAATCACTATGGGAGATTCTCATCCAACATATTTCATGCTTGTACAGAATTATTATATTTTTCCCTAAAAGAAACTGAAACTTTATATTTTTACATTTTTGATTTTATTCATCCACTTTAATAGAACTTCTCTGTGTAATATCTTTAGGGACTTTTGGGAAATTGATAACATTTTCTTATTTTACTTTTAGTCTTCCTTAGATAGACTTATCATCATATAAGCTCAGTGTCAGGAGAACATGTCAACTATTCTAACCATAAAAGTGTATGATTAAAAATACCCAGTTTACTTCTCCAGGCAGGCCTAAACCAGCATGTTTCCTCTGTATGAATTCATATGTACATAAAAAGATCATGGGAGAAAGTCACAGGCATCAGGACTGATAAGTCATACAATCATGGTATTGTTTGTTTACCTCTACATTGAACTTCTGGACTAAATGATATACCACATCTGGACACATCTTTGTCAGAAGCACAGACTTCTGCTCTGCTGTGTGGTGGGTACCTTCAGCTGCTGTTAAAACAACATGCAGGTCCTTTAAAAGCTCTCATTACTTCATATACATACATCATCATCTTTCAGCTTCTAGAACAGCCAAATCTGGGAGTTTTCAGCAGTTTTTGATTTACGATGTGTGTATGTTTGCTGGTTTAAAGATATGGCCTGAGTATCTTACAACAGATATAACAGTATGATTCGATGCTTTGTTGTATTTGTTCTGTCTATTTTGGGTTGTACGGTTCACTAACTCATAACAATTGCTTACTGATAAATGTTTGGTTTGGTTTGGTTGGGGTTTTTTTCATATCCATTGTTCATGTTTCATCTCGTTTTCCCTGTTGGATGCCATGCTATTTCATACCAATAAAATCCCTCCCTGTGTAGGAATTTAATTTTCACTCTTTTTTCCCTTGGGTTTTTATTCTCTTCTCAAATTAAGCAATGACAAAATCCACTTTATTTCAATAGACCATGTGAGCTTCAGGTCTAAGTTTAATAACTGGACAGAAATGTCTGTTCTCATCATTTGGAGGGTGACAATTTGCAGTACTGCTAAATGAAATAAAAAAGTATGAAAAATAAGATAAAGGAACTGGCACTTCCATAGAGGAAAAAAAGGGAGCAACACAAGTAAAAGTTAAGCCTAAGTTTAAAAAACCCAAAAAACCAAACCAAAACAAAACCAAAATCAAACAAACAAAAAACCCAAACCAAAAATAAAACCACAACCAAACAACAGCAACAGAAAAAAAAAAACAAACAAAAAACCAAAAAAAAACCCCCTTCAGCACAAGAAGTTAACACACAGACAGTGGAAACAAAACGAAATTGATACAAATACTGAAGATCAATCCAACAATGCAGAGTGGATATCAGAAAAAGCAATGCAAAAAAGTGAATTAGAGTTAAACCATGAAGGTACCAGGATGTAATTTCTGAGTTCCTAAGCAGCAAACATAGTGATAGGAGTGTTGATCCACAGTCACATTGAAAGGTAAAACTGACAGCCAACTTGATGCTTTTTGTAACCAATTTCAATAGTGCTCCCTTGGTAGATCAGTCTAGTTGCTATCTAAATTAACTCCAGCCACAAAGAGCAAAGGTCTTCCTCTAGAGTGGAGTGAAAAGAAATACTTTGAGAGTTTAATGTCTTCAAATTTGTTGGACCTGATGAATTTTTTTCTAGGAAATAAAAGAAATAGACATAACCTCAGAAGCCAAAGAATCTGAGGAATTTTTGGAGAAGGGTGAAGTATCAGAACACTGGGGGAAGTGTTTCTAAAAAGAGAGAAAACAGAAAATATGAATTTTCCGTCCTATTGATTGGATAGAATTCTGTTCGATCCTGGAAAAGAACTTTAATCCTAGAAAATTTCTGGAGGAAGCAATCTTTTAGCAGACAGTGATTAACAAAGAGAACCACTACTGAGAGCACAGCCAATTACAACTCACGTTATAAGAAAAAAAAAATATGTAGTTTTCTTCTAGGTAACAGACTTTCTGGACTCAAGGAGAGAACCACATTAACAATAGCATTGCCACCAGTGTCTTGTAAACTCTCCAAATGTTCCTAAACCAATTTGTCTATGTTATAGACATTGTGTAGAAAAAATAAGTAAGAAGGAGTGTTACGTAGGAAAAGCTGTTATTGACATGTCTTTGAAATTGTCTGCACTGATTCAGTCTGAGATTTACTATTTTGCTTCCATAATTAGGTATTTTATGGGCAGCTTATGGACCATTTGAAAATATGTTCATTTTGTGAAAGGCTAGTCTTAGCGCACACCCGTTAGATCACACACATCCTTAGTATGGGCCAAATATTTCATTCTAAAACAAAAGCTTATCCAAATATTGTATTAGTTTTCAAATGTAGGTTGTAAATTCCACCAAGTAGAATATTTCTTACATGTTTTCTGGCACTTTATTCTCATCTCTGTTTATACAAATTCTGGTAATTCCTCATGAACCAGATGAAGTTGGGGCAGTTTCCTTCCGTGGCCAGGGACCCTGGTGTTATTTTAGTCACGCTCTCAGTACAGCCATTATTCAGTTGTTCAGCAATTCTGCACTGACACAGATGTGGTCAAGCGAAGCTGACGCAAATTGTTATACAAACAATATCACTGTTGCATTTAGCTGTAGCAGAAGATTTATAGCTTCACATAATCCCATAAATCACTCAAAGAGCCTGGAGTTTCTCTTATACAAGAAAGAGATTTCAGCTTTCAGGGCCAGATGAGACCTGGTGAATAAAGTGGCAGGTACTTCAGCAGTGTCCTCCCTCCAGCCTTCATTGATCAGCTGCTTGCTCCCACTGGGCCATATAACTTTGGAGGTACTAATCCATAAACTGGACTAGAAAAGCCTTCCAGAGTGCACAGCTTTGATGGCTCAGCACACAGCAACCCTGTGTCCAGTTCAAAACACAAGTTCTGTGTAAGGTCTCTCATGGGGTAAACAGGAAATCAGTCAGAGTCCTCCTGGTCCAAACAGGGTCTTCCCCCACAGGGGAGAGCATCATGACTTCTCATCCCAGAGTCAGACTAGACTTCTAGGTATTGCAGCACTGTGTACAACAGTGTTTTGTCCAGTTTTGGCTACCAATGTATCACTTGATAATTTATTGGGTGAAGAGGAGGGAAATGTTTTAAAAGCTGATGTCCAGATTATAGAATAAAGTTTAAGTAAGTGATACAGTCCCAGATTGTGCTGTTGAAGAAAATGAAAGCAAGAAAACAAAGAAATAAATATGTAACTTGAATATCTTTGCTACTAATTTGGACGTTTTCTAGCTCTTGTGGGGCAAATCAAGCTAAACGTTCTTAATTGAAACTCTAGTGATTATAAAGAAAGCACAGAGTGCAGTAAGGATGCAACGAATACTTTGAGAAAAAGCTGGTTTCCTTCTAAAAAAACAGAATCAAAAGTCTCTGGTGATCCATTTGAATGGGCAGACCAATAGCTCTGTCTCATTAATTCCGTACAAGAGTATGTTAAGATATAAAAAGCTTCATGAGTCATTTGTCCTGCTGCTGTTCTTCACAAACCTTGGGATCTCTTGTCTCCATGTATTTGTACTAAAAGCAGCTAACCTGTGCATTACTGATTTGACTTTAAAACTTCAAAGAACCAAAATTAATGAAGCTAAGTGGTGTTTAATGGAAAGGGGGGAAGAAATGTATTCAGATGAATAATAGCTACAGTAAAGGAAAACCTGTAATTTTATTTGGATTAATCTTCTATATAAATCCATATCAAGCTCACACAATAATTTTGATTAAAAATGGAGGAAATGTTTATTTCAGTATTTTCATATCTTTGTGCGTTAAAATTAAATCCAGGTCAAATAACAGCTGAAAATAACAAAAGGTTGTCTTATCAATTATTTTTTGATGAACCTGGTCATGATATTTCAATTTTTCATTTGACAAAGAAAACAAGAAGAGCTTCATTTCTTAATGATTCCTTCCTTAATAAGTTTTCAGCACAGTTTGTTAGTTAATCATTAGCACAGCCCTAACTGCTTTTTCATAGTACTATGTGAAAAGACACCCAATTACACAAACTGATAGAGGACCAGACTGCTATTGTAATATGTTATAATGATTGTTTATCCATTGGTTTTTGGGGGAGAAATCAAATTAGGTTATAAAATGACTGCAAGCACATCTTTATGTATTTTAGTCACTCAATCACTCACACACCAAGAATTCGTTGGTGGTCACGTCATACACTAATTGGGCACTTCTCCTACAGAGTAAGCAAATTTTTGGACACAGAACAGTGCAAACACAATTTCAGTATGTTGGCCTCAGCTCAGCAACAGAGGTTTCAGAGGTCCTTTAAAGATCTCACCAAGTTTACAAAGTTGGCAAAGATAATGATATTTCATTGTCATTTTACTAAAGAAGGATATAATCCTTTTTCATTTGAAATTATCTACAAAAAAATGTTTAATGATCAATAAAGTCATATGGTTGAATTCTCCAGAAGCCTAATATGCCAAGATTTGTAATTAAAACTTTATGTCTAAATTGAAAAATTAAAAGTTATGAGGGTAGATAAATAATCTAACCTTTCATAAGATAATATTTTTACAAATAGTATTACATTTCCCATGTTTTAGTACAAAGGACATCAATTCCTTTCCCATTTAAAGAGAAGTAAAAATAGCATTTACCCTTTTCCAAACACCAGCAAAAGAGAACAAACTAATGACACTGTAATGAACAACATTTGCATTTACTGGCATTGTCTGCCAGCATTCTTCTAATGTTCTAAAATGTTAATGGACATCAGAAATCTCTATGCTAGCTGACAGTTTGCAGTATCTGAGCTCTTGATCAACAATCAGGGTTTTGCATAAGTGTTCACTTATGGAGGCCCTTATATCCAGATTTATTATTCCTACCTCCATCCTAAGATCCTGCTAAATATTGAAGGCTGCACAATAATTTTTTACTTTACAAATTGACAGTTCACCCAGCATGTGAAATTCTGAACAGGTCAAAAGTCTTGGCAAGGTAACTCACTGCAAACTGCTGCATAAATTTGTGGATGTTAAAAACATTAATTTAGTCTTTCCATCAGACAAAAACACTGTTAATCTTAAAGAAGTCTAGCAAAGCAACAGGCTAATGAAACAGCAAGCTTTTTACCTCTTTTCCTGACTATCTCCCATAATTCTCTCAGTCACATTTGACAAATTCACCAGTTGGGAATCTCCCCTTTCACTTTTGGTGTCTTTCACTTACATTATAGTAAGCTTGAGATGTTCTAACTATAACTCCATGTAAGAATGAGGTCAGAAGCTTTTCATGCTTACATTCTTTTTAGAACAATGTCCAGACAGCCCACTGCATAGAAGAGAGCTCTGTGCTTTCTCAGAAATCAAATAAATTAAATACAGCTCCTATACAAAGCTGTGTGCAGGGCTACCATTTCTTGGAGTACATCACTGAAAGCATACTCAGAGAGGTAATAGTTTGCACCTGGCAGATCACTAGCATATACATACACCAGATACATACGAACACAGCATGCTAGGACTGGCTTTAGATATTAACAAGCTACCTTTTTCCTCCCTGTCATAGCTTTCTCATAGTCTCAAGATATAATCTATTAACATTTTCTTTAAATATGATGAATATACACCATTGACATACAGTAATTAGCTCTTGTCTTAACATTTACCAAAGAAATGCTACAAATAAGCTTGCCAAAAGAAACTGCTATGGGGAGAAATCTGATCCTAGACACATCAGTGCAAATGTAAAAGGGCTTCAGGAGGTTAGCGAAATTTTTCTGTGGAACTGAGAGAACTTGGCTTACTTATTCTCTTTTACAGGGTGCTGATAACTTTCACATGGTACGATACCTATTAAACCACTAGGACAAACAGCTTCCTAGCCTGGAGGATGGCTGAAATCCAGGAAAAGGCTTATGCATCTGACATGACACTTAAATGGAATTTAGCTTCATAAATCCTAAGCTGTGACTGAGAAAACACCATTTCAACCATCAGATCACCTAAAGCTAAGAGCATACAGATTCTGTAGATAATTCACTCTTACTTTGAAGTTCTCCAGGTGTCTGGGTTCATATTCCCAGAAACACTTAGGAACTAAGTAAACTGACACCTACATTATCACTAATTTGAAATCCGCATGCTCATCTGCCTAAACTGCCTGACAGATCTTATCTGTTGGATCTGATAAGTATGAGTGTGTTTTGGACATAACATGTTAAGGTGGAATAGTGACATTTTTCTTTAAAAAACTGTAGAAGGAGGCAAAGAAGTCTATGACAGTGTCATCCATTTCTTTCCTAGCAATCTAGTCTCATCAAGGAAAGGCATGGATTTTGTCTCAGTCTGAAGAGCTTTATGTCAGTATCTATTGACTGTGAGACTTGCTATGCAAGAGTGAGGAACTCAAGAACCTCTCCTTTTGATGCTTTAATCCTGCAGAGTGAAGCACACAGGGTATTGGACTTTGGGACAATCAACAGGAGGAACACCCACTGGAGGAGGGGAGTCTTGTACACCAGTCCCTGCTGTCAAGACCATTTTATATGTATTTCACATATATTTAGCAAATATTAAACAAAATAAAGTCTTCCTTTCCCAGCTGAATGTGGAGCCAATCTACACAGTCTTGCTTCTCCTCAAACTTATTATCTAGCACAATGGTTCCCCAAGACTTTGCTGCCAAATATTGTTTTAAGAAGGGGGGATGTGTGTGAATCATGAGTCATTGCACAGAATAATCTGTACCCTGGTGTTTAAGGCCTCTGTTTAGAAAACTAAGTGTGGGTTTGTGTGTTTGTATGATCTGCTTGCAGTTGTGACCCCTGAAAGCATTGTAGCAAGGCCAGACATATGCCTGCCAAAAAGCAAATGAGTACTCTCTAAGGCACTGGCCTTGAACTCAGAAAAAGCCCTTGCTTGGAATAAGTCCAGTGAGTTAATTTATGAACTGAAAAGGGTCTGGGAATCTATTGCATGAATCCCTAGTTGGTAGTAGAATATGCATATATAAAAGTTATACACACAATGAACTTCAAAAATTAAGTACAGGAAACCCAGTTTCTTTCATATACAAAATTCAGATGGCATGATAATTTCATTAATCCTACATGGTTTTCTCATACCCAACCACAGGGATTTCCCTTTTACTGGTGTTGAATTCAGTGGCAGGAATGTGCCCTTGCTACTTTCTCACTCTTCAGCAACCTAGCTGGTTCCACTGCAACAGATATGCTTAGATTGCAGAGAAGCTAAGCAGCTCCTCTTCCACATAACATTAGAGCAGAGAGGTATGTTATGTCCCTCTTACCCCATGCTCCCAAAAGTAGTTGCTCTACTCCGTGTAGGCAATTTTCCTCAGCACTGCAACTAATGCTGTTCAGCACTTTGTAAGGCAGAGATGCCGGAGGCAAGCATCTTTAGTTTCCCTGCCAACATTTTGTCATCTTGCTTTTTTCACTATGTTATCCAGCCTCTAGGAGATGCCAGGTCACCTCACAACACCCCAGAAGGATATTGGTTTTACAAATCTATGGAAGCTCTGATGATTACCAGAAAATAAAAAGAAGAATGCCACACTTCTTTAGATGTATGTCACAGTTTGTAGGCTAATCTGTTCTACGAATATCCTTAACAATATTTAATAAATAATAAAATTAGGTAATTATGGGTCACAAGCAAGAAAACAGACTGCACTGCCGTTGCTTAACTGCAGTTAAGGTGAATGGAAAATAAGCAGAACCCTGATAGAAAATTCAGCTTCCATTGAACATAATAGAGAATGACAGTTCCCTTCATCCAGCAGCCTGATCTATTGATGCAGCACCTGGACATTTAGAGGTTTGAAATTATTACTTGTACAAAAGCATAGAAAAAAGATCCATCTCTGCATGCAATTGGTTTTAGACTCAGAAAGATAAACATCAGAGGCCTCCTGGAGAACAAAAGTGAATGCATCTGAAACGGTGCCTAGTAAAACCAACAACAGGAATGGACTTAAGAAAAAGTAGGGTAATGAAATACTATCGAACATTTTTAATGGGTGTTAGAGAAGTTGATTCTGAAAAGTGAAAAAACAGTTGCAGAAAAAAATGAAGAAGCCCTCAAGTTTTAATGGTGTGTTTGTTGATGGCTGTTTTTGTAAAAAAAATACATGAAACAACAGTCTAATGTGTGGTTACAGTTAAATGCAAATAAATTACTGGAATATATCAAGGACAGAAAAATGCAATGAAACATAATATTTGCTATGCAAAGCAAAAAAAAAACGAAAACCAACCTGATTGCAGGCTCTACTTGGGTTAAGCTGTGGATTCTTTGGTTTTCTATCGGAAGACTTGAATTGCTCTGGGGACAATGTACCAGTGGGAAATCAGAGGGAGTCTGGGAGTCTGGAATTTTTAAGTTACACATAATAAAGTCAGGCTAAGAAATGTTCAACTTCATTTTTACTAGAGAATTGTTCTCAGTAGTCTTATAGCAGCAACTTTTTTAAAATAAAAGCCAAACCACCTCATGAAAGATAGAACTTACAGAAGACTTACACTGGACATGTTTCTTGGAGAAATTACACTTCAGGAGAATATTTTTCATAAGATTATTAATAGCAAATTAAGAAATCATGAAGAATGATTTCACTATAAGTACTGCAAGTGGGTGGAACCAGCAGGACTATCCAAGAGAGACAGTTTACATTAAGCAGATGCACAGAACAGCTCACAGCATTGATATGATACTGAATCATATTCAGGTGTTATGTTTTTATTAGTTTTATATCTAGCAGCAGCGCTTTTGCTTTCTGAATTCTATTTGTATAACTATTTCAAACTATATTTACTGGAATGGAAAAGTGGTCTGTGCGATCCACAGCTGTAGCTATTTGTATATAAGGCAGATTCAGCCACAGCCCTGTATGCCATAAAGGTTTCAGTGCGGGACTGGCTTTCATTTTGCCTGCAGTCAAACAAAGAATGAATAAGAAGAGGATCAAATGCCTGGAGCATTTGCTCTAGACCTGGTTTCTATTTCATGCTCCATTCCAAACTCCTATAAAGCATGATGCTACTTTTCATAATGATAATGCTATCTGTCATTTATATTTGGATCACTTTTGAGTCTTAGTCATTAAATAGCATTGTTTTGCTGAAATATTGTGATTTATAGGCTGAAATTCCCCTCCAAATTTGAATCTTATCATACATCACTGTGAATGAGTATACTTCTGGAACTAGTAACAGATATTCACATGTGCATGTGATCTTATTCAGCTATATTTTTGATTTTGAGTTACCTGACCTCCTTTGAGTTGACTTTGAACTATTACCTGTCTTGATTTTTATTTTGCTGATGATAGTTTATGAGCTTATGTGACTGATCATTCAGAACCCATATTTGAGAACATTTCCTTCTTGAGTTGCTTATGCAGTGCATTGCAAATGTGAGAAAATTTTCAGAAAACGGAGTATCCTTCTATTTTCAGAGGTAGACATGTACAAGCCAGTAACCTTGGATTCAATTTCTGTGTTGTTTCAAATGACCACCACACTTTATCTCATCAGATCAGCCTAAATATTCTGGCTTTCTACCTGTTGGATTTTATTGCACAGGACACACTTAGATATCTGGTGTAGGAGTTTTAATATCTTGAAAAATTCTGAAATTTCAGCTTCTTGCTACAACCCAACACTGTGAAGACTTTAGCAGTGGACATAGAGGTTCAGTGTCAGTTACAATCAGGAAGTTATAGGATAAAATTTCTCATATATGGTTATGCAAAGTTAAATTTGGCCTTTAACAATATAATTATTTGTTAAGCCTAAGAAAAAATGTTAAGTCATAAGGTTTGGCTTGTCAGCAAGGGTTCTGCTATCCCTTCATTACACAAGTAACCCTTTTTTAGTCTGGGAATATCACTGAAGTCAATATACAAACAAGACAGCTACCCCTGATAGGTGTTTTTATAAGAGGTAAAAAATATTTAGACTCACTATACTCTTAATTCTCAGTCAAGAATATAAGGTTTTGTGCTGATACATCTGCTTTCATCACAACAAAAATACACATCTGTAGATATCTTTCATCTGCTGGTTTGTTTGTTAGTGTTGGAGGTTTTTTTCAGGAAGATGGATTATCCCTTGATTGAATTTCAGCCTTATGGGAAAATTAGAACTTATGTTCAAAGATGTTACTGAAAGCCTTGGAATTCTTTCTTGTTTTGTATGAATAGCTAATTGAATGGGAAAAAAACAACAGCATATCCAGCAATGGCACTGTCCGCAGTAGGCAATTTTTTCCTGAAAAGAATAGTAGACGTACCATGAGAACATATAATCAGGAAAGCCTTGGAAAACACTGACATCAAGCAGCATACTCCAAGAGACAAAGAACAAGCATATTTGACACAAACAGATGCTGTTTATTTTTGATTGCAAAAAGAAATTTATTTCAGAGTATAGGGAAAAAGGTACACATTTCCCATATTAGTAACAATTTACAGACAATACCCATAAAGAATACATTTCAGAAAACCTCAGTAGATAAAAAACACCATAAAAGCAAGAGCATTGGTCTGTAAAATTTAAGATTATTTTTTTTGAAAGGAAGGATGCAGATTCAGTTTAATAGGTCATGTTTGTCATGGAACAAGTTAAAATATATTAAATTACCTATTGTCTTCTCCATAATTTAACTTCTCCATAATGTAGCATACACCACTGCATTATCTGTGTACACATAAAAGTTACAAAGAACAGAATTTTCAGTAGAAGTTAATTAATTTTGAATTAAAAGTGTATTTGAATTAAAGGTTTACTTGGGTAAACTAACAAATACTCAGCTGTGAAATATATAACCAGATGCTGGTCCCCAGCTTGTGGGGATGCTGAAATACTTTTGCATTTGTAATTTTTCATGCTTTTCATTTTAAGACAGTGAGGTGAGAGAAAAGCTAAGAAAAGTGTAAACTGAATAGATATTTGAAATGAAAACTGAATTGAAAAGTATCTGGAGGAATCAAGAGCAGCATCTGCTACCGAAGCAAGATGATTATTTCTTTTTTACTGAAAGTGGGTTTTTTTAGTCAGGATTGTAAAACTGTACTGAAAAGCCTTGAAACTGATAAAAAGAATGGGAAATAAAAAAGTTCATATTAAAGCTAAATTATTAAGAAAAATGTAACTGCTTTGGAAGTAGTGAATATACCGATATCTCATATACTGAATCGAGGATATAAAAATTATTTAATGCTTAATTTCTTCCTATATGAACACTTTCTATACCCATAATTTCTTCCTATCTGTAATCCATGAACAGAACAGTGGGTTTATCTTGTGATCCTCCCCAGGAGCAGCAACCAAGTATGGGACTTCGCAGCAGGTATCCCCCAAAGAGCCTGGGCTACTCAGTTTGCACACCTTATCATCCCTTTTCTCATTTTGTGATCCTTTTTGCCATCCTTTACCTCACTTTGTCCATCCTAGTCTTATCCCCCAAAAAAAACCCAAACAGCCTCTAATTACTTTTTCTGTATTAAAGTTTTTCTACATCTGTACCTGAATTTGATGGTTCTGATATAATTAACCATGTGATTTCAGCCTGGTATGTTGTTGTGGAAAGTACTACCTAGGTGATACTGGTTTCGCAAGATTGTACTCCCCAAAAGGTCTCCAGTATTCCCCTCCAATTATCTGTGGAGTTTGGTTGTTTCTCACATAAGTACACTTTAACCACCTGTAAGAGCTTCATGGTGCTATTTGCAACTTTTGCTTGCTCCTCACACTCTTATTTGTTGTATTAGGCATCTCATGTCATGCCAAGTACTTCCTCCCATCCTGCTCAGTTCATTTAACTTCAGGCCAGGACCTAGTCAGCAGTTCAGTCATTTGCCTGCAGCCCTTACATAAAGTTTTATATTTGCAAACTTCACCTGTATTGTTCTGTTATATACTTGGTTGCAAAATGGGTATGTGAAAGAATAGTTTGAAAAGAGATTTTGTCCCTAAAAATTCCTCTCTCCTTTTGAGAGTCTTAGCCTGCACACCTCACAAGATGACTCTCCTTTTGACTAATCTGTACTTTGCATTAGCGTCTTCCTGGTGATGAGAACCTTCAGCACACCCTGGTTTCTGCCAAGAGAGTATACTGTTGAACTGTAAGTATGAAAGAGAAAATAGAAGGAAACATTATCAGATTGGTAGTACCTGGCAACAAAAGCTATCTGTCATAGAATTTTGACATTAGTTTGTTTTCATTTACTTTTAGGTAAAAAAATACTGTAGCTTCAAACACTTCAGAGACTTGCTTTTCTTAGCTGTCATATGTAACCATGGAACAATGCAGTCTTCCCATCCTCTCATAAAGCTCTCAGCCATTACTCCTGTTTTCCTACTGTAATCTGCATGGTGAAGTTTTGCTTAGGTCTGCAATCATGGCATGGAAACTCCTTTCTGATTTCATTTGCAGAAGTTTTGTTATTCAAAATTACATAGCACCATATGCAGTTCCCCATTCACAACAAGAATTAGCTGAATAAAGGCTTCTCTTACATGATAGGAAATAACATTAGACTACTTCATGCTGGGTAATATCTGTCAATATATTCTATTAGGAAGACATTTCTTCCAGCTGAAATTGCTAGGTTGCCATAGTTAAATAAGACCATATGCCTAAGAAATGCAAACAACCTCCTTCCCCAGACCTCTAATGACAGGGTGAAACCAAATGTGAAGAGCGCTGTATAAATTATTATATTGTGCTACCATATTTGCTATTATGCGTTTCAATCACCCTGAAAAAATTTTCCTATCTCATGGCTGATGGTAACAGAAAGCCAACACATATGGTATTGTTTGCTTTAATGCTTTTGACACTGCTGTGGTGAAATTTCCATATGCAAGCCAAGGAAATGTGAGATAGAGGAAATCACAAGGTGCACATGTATTTGAAAAGTGATTCTCAGCACCATTAGCAGTGATTTGTTCCTGAAGTATTCAGAACATTTCTATTAGGATCCCATAAATACCTGTGCTGGGTTTGGTTAATACCTGCCTGAAATACTAGGAACAGAATAGAATATATATCTATAAAGTTAGTGCGTTACATCAAGCCAGGAGGCTGGCAAACACACTGAAGAAATTAGATACATGGCCAGGCAGATGAGTGGCAGATTAGGAAGCAGAAGGTCACTGAGGTTTAAAAAACAAATGAGTAACAAATATAACTCTGATATTTAGAAAAAAAAAAAAAAGCAGATGTAATTCTGTGATTCGTTACGAAGTATGGAGTAGTAATATTACATACAATGTATGAGAAAATTGAGAGGGAATTAGGTTTGTCCTCTGTAGAGAAAAGGACAAGCTAGGGGACAGCTAGGAGGAGAAGGGGAAAGAAAAGTCATAATAATGGTATTGTGAAGAAGATGACAACCAGGTTTACTGGGATTTGGGGATATATGCTGAATTTTGGAAATTACTTTGTAATCCTCAGGGAGGTAAAGTCCTATAACAGGCTATATGCAGAAATCATGGAATCCATTTCACTCCAGCAGGTAGCAAAGGCTTACTCGGCTCTTAATTAGCACATGGCAGGCAGACCTGAGACAAATCTATTTACAGGGTTTTTTTTCTCCTTTATTTTTGAACTTTGTAGCCTAAAAGCAAAAGGTATGAGATAAATATGTGTCCTGGGTTCAGCAGTAGCAGTCATTTTCTCCTTCTTAATAGCTGGTCCAGTGCTGTGTTTTTGACTTTCAGCCTGGGAGCAGCGCTGATAACACCGATGTTTTTAGTTGTTGCTTAGTGATGTTTAGTCTGACCAAGGACTTTCTGAGTCTCATGCTCTGCCAGGGAGGAGGGGAAGCCAGGAGGAAGCAGAGACA
>JANHGB010057433.1:0-23618 GCA_026283785.1 Coracopsis vasa
TTTGTTTGCTGGGAGGGAAGTTGCAAAATGCCCCTGCTAAAAATGGCTTTAGAGAAGTGCAAATGTGAACCCAGAGGGTTCCAAACCTCTTTGAGACCTTCCCATTGTCCTGGATGGAACTGAGTGGTTTGAGTCACACTCAAGAAGCTGGGATGGGATGGGAAGTGAAGCAAACTTAGTGTGAATTTGAAGAGCTCTACCAGGTTGACCTCCCTTTACCTTGTACTGCTTTTATGGTTTAGTTCATTTGCTTTCACTTCTGGTACTTGGAATTGTGACTCTCCCATGAATATATTTGCTTAAGCAGTGTCTGTAAACAGGCTCATTCCCTGTTCAGGCAGATCCTACAGCGAAAGGGCCATGTGCAGGATGTGTTTCTCTCCCCAGTTTTGGAGAACAAACTCTTTTCCCTCCTCAGGACATCCAGTTGTGGTTTGGAAGCTATTGATGGTTTCATGGTGTTTCCCAGCTGCTCTAAAGTGTCTGGTTCCTATGAACCTGAAGGAATTGGTTTCTTTAGCTGTTGGTTGAGTTCCAGTGTTGTATATATTGTGGATCATGTTTGGAACCTAAATCCTACAGCTTGCAGGAGGCTGATACTGTGATTTAATAGAGTAATAGCTGTTGTAATGGGAAGAGCTTACTCTGAACCGCTTCCTCGCAGGATCAACATGTATTGCTGAAAATCACCTTCAGCTGTGGGTTTAGGTGGTGGTCCCTTGAGGAGGGACAGGCACAACTCTCTTGAGCCTCTTTGATATTCCAACAGCAATGGGGTATTCTTTACATGGGAATGACTTACACAAAGTGATCCTTGCTGGGCTTTGGCTGTTGAGCTTCCTGTACGTTCCATGTTGATGGTTCTGTTCCCTTGGTAGCTCCAGGGACTGTCCTTTCACTGGGCAGCAACTGGGAAATGAGCAAAGCAATGCAGAGCTATGGAGAGGAAGGAGGGTGGGGAGCTCTGGGTGTGAGAGCCTTGATGACAGTGGGGAAGGAAGAAGCTCCAGCTGATGTAACCTCTGTGGGAGGAGAGCACCACAACTGAGGTTTAAGACTTGAGAGGAGCAGTGAAGCAATAGCCCCTGGTGCTGCAGCCTGGATGGGAAGGTACTGAGGTAGGTGTGAAGCACAGGCTGTGTTACACAGGTGAGCTCCACAAAGGAATTACTTCAATACTCAAAACTCCTTTCTTGTGCTGGTAACTCCTAAATCCAGTGAAAGAAGAGAGTTTTGGAGGCCATTAACCCACAGCCTTCACCAGGTAACCAAGTGAAGTGTGCTGACAACCCACCCTCTGCACATAAACCTTGTGGAGGCGAGTGTGTTGGCAGCTTTAGGAACAGCCTTACCTGGGGACTGGCAGCGTGGGCAGACTTTGACCCAAGGACTCTGTGGGGAGGAGATAAAAGCCACCAGACACTGTCTTACAGCTTTTGAATTCATGCCTGGATCTCCTTAATTCCATTCTGGGGTAGTCGTATTAGCAGAGAACTTCTCACCACCACCAAAACTGATGGGTTTGCTGCTGTACCTTATTTCAGCCCTTCCAAGGAAAAATAAGCTGCCCTGGCGTGAGCATTCCTTGAAGGAACAGGCAAGAACTTCTGGCTGTGTTGCTTTGAGTGCTGCATCTCACTGTAGACCCTCAGACGTGACTGTGACAAGGAGCCTGTGGTATTGTCACAGCTTAGTGCTCTGGCCTTGTGAAAGGGAGTTCTTCCCATAGGAACACAGCTGAAGCTCAGAAACACTCTATTAAATCACTCAGCAGTCTGTAGATCATCAGCTTCACAATGATGTTTATAGACGGGATTAGAATGGGGGAAGACAAATAGCCTAACACAGAACACTGCAATGGGCCAGAGCATAACTCAGCCTTGGTGTCCAAGTGAAACACAACACAAAGCAGTTGGGTTCATGTCCCCAAGTGTGGAAGCTCTTCTAAGGCAAGCCTGGAAGTTGCCAGTGTGACAGGGAAGGGTCTGCTCTTGCCTGTAGGGAGAGGAATGAGATGTGTTCAAGGTCTTTGCCCGCATCAGGTGAGCATCCTCCAGCAGGGCCCAAAGCATTTCCACCCTCAGGAGAACATGAAGCAGCTTTGTCCAAGCACTGTGTGACATTAGCAGGGTTACTCTTCACTCTCTATAGTTTCCTTGTCTTAGAGTTTCTCTTTCTGCAAGTTGATTTTTGCTTTTCATATAGTTCTGGTGTGGCCTCACCAAAGGTTGGGTCCTAATGTGATGTAGTTCGGCAGATCCCTTATTGAACATCCTGATGCTTAATGCTAAACTAAGGGGATGGTCTTACATTGTATTTGGGTCAAAGAACATGATTTACTTCCTATTTAAAGCATTCCAAAACTGGGAAGTTGAAAGTAATTCCAAGCTCTGTTAAACTCTTCCTGCTTTGACTCTGTCCATCAGCAGTGGATGTACCAGGATAACCAAAGCAGCTTCTCAAGGTAAAGTTAGGGGGTTTTTTAAGTACCCAGAAGAAAAAGAAGATTGAACCTGGTTTCAGTAACAATAAAAGCAGCCTCGGGTGCAGTTTGTTCCTAGGGTGAGAAATCTGTTGTTTGCTCTTCAGGCTGACAGACATAAAGTACAAGTAGTTGGTGAGGAGGACAAACAGTGCCGCTTCCTCTTCCTGGAGCTGGTGGGTTTGTGTTTTGGCCTTGGTACACAGCCTTGCTCTGGGTGCTGCTCCTCAATGCACCCTCCTCTGGGCAGCAACGCTTCTGGGGTGGGTTTGTGGTTACTACACTCAGTGAATTTTGCTGTTGTGCTGTTCAGTTGTTCCCTTGGTCGCTTAATTTCCAGCACCAAAGGTGCCTCTGTGATTGTAAAGATGAGCACAAACATCAGTGTAACCCCCAGTCTTACTCATTGCTCTCATAACTTCAGTTTCCTTTTGCAGCCTCAGAGGAGGGAACTGCTTGCAGTGTTTTGAAAACCATTAGGTAAGGCTTTGAGATGAGGTGAGAATTGAATGTGGGCAGGGTTAGATGGAGCTTCTTAGAATGAGAAGTATCTGTGGGATGTGTTAATGTCACTTCAAACCCCGACCAGAAGGGCACAATAACCCTCCTTAGTGCCCACACAAGGACGGGATAAATATCACCGCGCTGTGTTTGCTTTGGAAGGGATAAACTGACCTTGTCTGCAAGCAAACCATTGGTTCTTACTTGAAGTTTGGATCATTTGGTATTGAACATTGGGATTATTTAGGTGACTGCAAACGCCTTTGCTGAGCCAGTAATTGAGGTTTGGAAATCTAAGTTGGGTTTCATCTCATTGTCATGTTTTAATATGCAATGGAAAGTGGCAAGTGTGTGTATGTGTGTGTGACAGCTTTCTCAGCTGTAATCTGAATCAGTGAATAACCTCAGGTTTTGGGAGATGCTTTGATGCTGAGGCTGTTTCCTTCAGATCCACGTAGTGTTTAAGCCCTAAAGGTTTCATGTTTGGGCTCCAGCTGGCCTAAGGGCTGCTCATCCGGTTGTAGCTTTGGCAAGGAGGTGGGGAGGAAGGGAAGAGGTTTCTGTTGTTTGAGTGGTCTTTGGGTGGGTTTTTGGCCTTGTCCAGTTTGCAGTGACTGTGGTGTCAAGGGAACTTGGTATCTTCTGTGTGCTTGAGGGGTGAAATCTGCTCTGTGCTTCCCTGCACCAAGCTGGGAGGGGCTACAGGGAGCAGCTGGAATTCTGGCAGTGCTATTGTGGCTTTGTAACACTTGGGCTCAGATCTGTAAGCACTTGGAGGTGCTTAGAACATTTCATCAGATGTCTTGGGAAAGAAGAAAGTGGGCATTAAAAAAGCTGCTCTGCAGAGATGTGTGAAGGGGGTTACAAGGATGCTGGAGAGGGATTCATTATCGAGGACTGTAGTGATGGGACAAGGGGTGATGGATTCAAACTGAAACAGGGGAAGTTCAGATTGGAGATAAGGACCTTCTTTACTGTGAGGATGGTGAGGTGTTGGCACAGGTTGCCCAGAGAAGTGGTGAATGCTCCAGCCCTGGTAGTGTTCAAGGACGAGTTGGGTGATATGGTCTAGTGTGAGGCATCCCTGTCCATGGCAGGGGGTTGGAAGTGGATGATCCTAAGGTCCTTTCAAACCCAAACCATTCTATGATTCAGTTGTACTCTAAATCTATAACAGGGTGCTGCTGAATGAAAGGGTTGGGAATTGGTCTTAAATCTCAGCAAATTGCTTAATTATTATCTTATGATTCACACTGATTTCTCCTTTCCGTTTTCCCGCCTGTAGGCCCTATGAGAAGAAGGGAAAGCTAAGGATGCTGGAGCAGAACAATGGATTTCTCTTTCTCTTTCATGCAAGGGATCATGGGAAACACAATTCAGCAACCACCTCAACTCATTGACTCGGCCAACATCCGCCAAGAGGACGCCTTCGATGGCAGCAGCGACATTGCTGAAGATGGTGGGCAGACGCCCTACGAGGCGGCACTGCAGCAGGGCTTCCCCTACCCTGCACCCGCAGCAGAGGAGCTGCCCCCCCTCACCAACGGCTACCCCCCAACCATCAACATGTACGAGCCTCAAGCCAAATACCAGACGTACACTCAGTACCCCAATGGTTCAGCCAACGGGTTTGGTACAGTCAGGAACTTCAGCCCCCCTGAGTATTACCAACTGGACCACTCGAGCGCACGGCCGCATGATGTTGTGGAGAAACCTTCTCCTCCACAGCCACCGCCTCCAGCACCACCTTCGGTTCCACCAGCGGTGATTCCAAAGAAGACTGGCTCACCAGAGATCAAACTCAAAATAACCAAAACTATCCAGAACGGCAGGGAATTGTTTGAGTCCTCTCTGTGTGGGGACCTTTTAAATGAAGTACAAGCGAGTGAGTATGCTAAGGCGAAACATGAAGGGAGGAAAGAGAAAAGGAAAAAGAGTAGCAAGCATGACTCTTCCCGCTCGGAAGAGCGCAAGTCACACAAAATCCCCAAGTTAGAACCAGAGGAGCAAAATGTAAGTGGAATAAGAGTTTCAGCCATCTGTATACCTGGTACTGTTGATGGAGTATGATGATGGAGTCTTGGGCACTGTTTCTCCTTACTCTTAGTTGTATTACCTATGTAAAGCCATGAGGTTTTATTGCCAGATACTCAGCTTGCCAGAACCTGTATTTCTGGGACAATTTTGGTTAAAAGGCTGTATATGAAATAACTGATGTTAGAAAACGTTGTGTCATGGGTTTTAAATCCTATTTAGTGTCTTAGCATGTTTGCTGTGCTTTGGGGAGTGGTGAAGATGGAGCTTTGGGCCCAAAGCACAAAGGCTGCTGGGTTACTCGCTGGAAGGAGCATTCAGCATTGCAGCTTTGAATGAGTTTCTGAAAGGTATTCTAAATGCCATGATTATGTATGAAACCCAATAGCTATGAAGCATGTGTAGACACCAGTATAAACCAGTAGGCAAAACAAATACCAGTTGCCTTGGTAAACTCTGAGAGGTTTCACTCTTGATGCCTGTTACTGCAGTGTGGTTGCACAAGGGGTGTTGTCTGTAAGTGATGGTTTAACTGATTCCAGGAAGCAAAGGCCTGGTGCTCTCGGCCCTTCTTTCCCTTTCAGTTTTAGAAGCCACTTCATTACTTCTGCTTCCTTTTCTCTTGCTTATTCCTGCCAATCTGGGATGCTGGATTCTGTATTTCCCAGTGGAGGGGGGGGTCAGGAATGAGGAAGTTCCATATCAGGCCAGGCCAGCTCACAGAACTTGTCTCAGCCTGCGATAGCTGCTGCTTCTGGTAGGTGTGGGAGCACATCCTGGCCTATGGGGATCTGCTTACAGCAGGGTCATACACTTGACATGGTGGTGGTGGTGTTTTTAATGGAATGCACTCTGATTTCACACACACCCCATTGTTTGTAGCCTCTTCTCCCAGGTAACAAGGGATGGGGCAAGAGGAAACAGCCTCAAGCTGAGCCAGGAGAGGTTCAGACTGGATATGGGGAGAAATTCCTTCACCAAAGGGGTTGTCAAGCCCCAGCACAGGCTGCCCAGGGCAGTGGTGGAGTCACCATCCCTGAAAGGATTTAACAGACATGTAGACGTGGCACTTGGGGACATGGTTTAGTGGTGGGCTTAGCAGTGCTGGGTTAATGGTTGGACTTGATCTTAAGGGCCTTTTCCAACCTAAATGATTCTGAACTAAACCCTTGTCTCTCAGATTCCAAGTTCCTACTCATATGTGCTATCATTCACCAGAAGCCTTAGTCTTGCTTTTGTCCCCCTTGGAGCTTCCATTTCCCTTTCAAAAGGTGGTGTTGCAGTGAGATCTTTGGTACTCACCCTTGCTACAGCCAGCAGCTCACTGCCGCGAGCAGGAGTTTGTGCTGATGGTTTTCATTGCGAGTTACCCAGCACAGTCTCAGTTGCATCCTCCCACCTTTTGGCTTTCCAGTGCACAACTTCACCTTCAGCACGCACACTTCTGTCATATTTAGTATTAATGAGATGAGACTTGTAACTTATGATCATCTTAATGGGAACAAACACAGCTTCAGGGACAGCTTTGGGTGTTTTACCCTTCTCTACTCAGCATGGCTGTTTCTGAGTAAGGTTGTCTCCTCCTGCCACTGATCTCTGTGGAAAGCCACTGACTGTGTGGGGATGTTCACACTTGAAGGGCTGATTTGAAATGAAAATGTTATGAAGCCATTAATGGACTTTAAGCTCTGAATACTTGTTTTAAGAACAAGCTCACTGTGTTCTGGGAGGAGCTGAAGCTTGCAACCTGCATGGTCAGCTTGGCTCTCCTGCATGGGTGAAGCTTCCACTAGAGCAAGAAAGGCAGGGGTCATTGCTGTGCTTCCTGCTGGACCAGGGAGGGAGGAATTCTGCCCAGGATACACTCATATGATTGCTTTGAACTGCTCCTTCTCTCCAGACAGCTCTGAATGAGGTGCTGACCATCATTACTCTAGATGATGCTTGTGGTTCCTAGTTTCTCTGAGCTGAAGCGTGCCGCTTTGACTAACCTGGGGGCTCTGTTTTCAATGGACTGGATTCCCAGTGTAGGTGGTTTCTCACTGCATGTGTCTGACTCCTCTTTTGGCTGCTCTTTGAGTCCTTTGACTATTGACAAAGCAGAAGTCAGCTCCCTGGCACAGTAGATAGTTCATGTCCCACCTCTTATCTGCTCAGCTGTGGGTCACCACGCTCCCTATCGCTGCTGCTCCACCGATGGCGTTGGCTTCTGCTCATGGTGATCCCTCTTTCATCACAACCTTTTCCTGGTCGTGGGGTTTGCATTGTTGACTTTTGATCCTACAATTAACATTTATCAACTGTGTGCAATTTACCATGGATTTTACAGGTTTCATGCTGTGTATTTCATGGGATTTTTGTACTGTAGCTGTTGCAAAGAGCTCACAGTCCTGGGGGTATCCTCCATATGCTCTTCTCTCTTTGACATTGACTGTTAATCTAGGTGGGTTTGCTGGCCCTGAGTTTGTTCTTCCATCACCTATTGCAGGGAAGCGTTGATGTGTGTAGGTGTAATGTGAATAGTGTAGGAAGAAAGGTCATTTTTGATTGATGCTGCTCTGGTTTGGATTGGCCATAAGGAGCCATCACATTCCTGTCTGCTGGGTTCATGGCTGCCTTTCTCTCTGTGAATTACTGTTTCTGCCTGGTTTCATGATGAGCTTTGTGTGGTTTCCTGGCCCCTTACCTTGTTTGTGTTTGTTTCCCTTTTTCTCTTCATTGTTACCCATTTCCTAGAGACCAAATGAGAGGCTTAGCATGCTGCCAGAAAGACCAAGAGAAGATGCAGTGTTGGAGGAGACCCCGGTTAGTACCTCTACTGATCACCACTTCATCAACACTTCTCCAACTTCTATTTTGGGACTAATGACAAGCCTTTAATTTGTCAGATAAATCAGTTGCCATCTCTTTGAAGCTCCTGTTAATCATTACTGCAGCAAAACATCTCTCATCCTGTGTTTATTGCTTTATTTTATCCCCAAAACAACTTTCTTAAGCTTTTTTTGGGGTGGTGGTAGGGGTTGCTGTGGGTGTCTTGGTTTGTCAGTGACTATCTCCTGTCAATCCTGACTCTGTGGAACTCCTGCTTCAAAGAAGTGGTTCTCTGATGTTAGGTTATCAAACCTTAGGGATACCTAAGAGAAGAGTACATGTTCCTGTGCTTCTTTGTGCGTTGAGTTGTCTTCTGTGGCTTCAAACTTGCATTTTCTTTGTAGGTCCAGCAGTTCTTACCTTCTCTTCCAACACAAGTCCCCCATGACATCAAGTTTCAGGTTGGCGATCTGGTTTGGTCCAAGGTGGGAACATACCCGTGGTGGCCTTGCATGGTTTCATGTGATCCACAGCTTGATGTTCATACCAAAATCAATACAAGAGGTAAGGAAGGAGGATCTTTGCCACACCATAGCAGGTGTCTGTAGTTGCTTTATTAAAAGCATCTTATCCTTGAGCTCCTGTGTGGGATGAGTTCTGCTGTGTGCATGTTAAACTGAATATCCTTGAGATGTCTAAAGCTGGTATCTGTTGAATCACCTCTGCAGATGAGCCTGTGCAAACTAGGCTTGTGCACAGGCATTCTCATTTTCCACCAGGCAATGTATTTACAAGGAGACGCTGATGGGTGTGAGAGGGTTCAGTGTGGGCAAGATACACTTCACATCTTAAACTGCTCTAAATCTAGGCTTATCTTACTTCTGAACTTCAGCTAGGTGCTTCCACCTGCAGGAATGAGTGATGTGGAGGAGGAAGGCGTAAGCGAACAGTTCTCACTACAAGAGAGACATTGAGGTGCTTTAGCAGGGCCAGAGAAGGGCACCGGAGCTGGTGCAGGGCCTGGAGCACAAGTGATGGGGAAAGGCTGAGGGACCTGGGGGGTTCAGTCTGGAGAAGAGAAGGCTCAGGGGGAACCTGATCGCTCCCTACAACTGCCTGAGAGGAGGATGGAGCCAGGAGGGGGCTGATCTTGCATCCCCTAAGCTCCCCCTTTGCTGTCTGCTGGCGCCAGGATGTTTCTCTGGGTAAGGACCAAACCCATGACAAGTAAATGATGGAAAGTATGAAACCACGTCTTGGTGCTCCCATTGCCCACCCTTCCCAAATCCCCATCTCCTGTTGTGTTCCTTGAACCATCCAAGATGGGTTCCCCTGTGCTAAGGTTTTATCTTTTCTACTTGTTCCCTGTGTGCCACCCCATCAAGGGAGATGCTGCCTGCTGGCTTTCTTGTTCATCTTGAGTTGAAGAACTTCATGCCACCTCCAAATGATGCTGCTTACTTCCTCATCTCCTGCTCCTAATGGATATTAAATAGCTCTATAATTAGGAAAGTGGCATGTTTTGAGCTTCATAAGCAGAAAAAGGCCATTTATCCAGCAAAGCAGCAGCAGAGCCAGCACTAGAGCCGCGTGGTCCTTGCTCTGAGCTTGGACCACCCGCAGGTACCACAGCTGCACTCCCGCATCCCGCAGGTGTTTGAATCCTTGAAAGCAAGCGAGCCTGATCTTTTTGTTTCCTATAGAAAAAAGAACCCACCCCAAAGAAGTAGTTCCAGGTCTGAGCCTGCCTCCTGCAAAGCCAGGCAAGGGCACTGCAGTGTGTTTTCTGTTTACAGTAGAGCTTAAAGAAATAAGCATCAGTTACATAGGGGGAAAAATGAGAACACAGTCAAATTGGACCCCAGGGCAAGGCTCGCCGAGAACAATAGATCTGCTAAACAAAACCACCGAGGGTAAGGAGGAAGTTATCATGAAAAGCAGGGGATATATTAGTTTAGTTTAGAGTGGGTTTGGGTTTGTTTTTTCTCGTTAAGAAAGGAAGGTATTTCAAGCACTTGAACTTGAGCGTCTCTATTTCGCCGCCCAGACGGTCTCCTCTCGACCGGCCGAGTGACCTCTGCCAGCGGATGCTGAGCTCTCCCTTTCCCTCCGTGTCAGCTGGGAGATGAAGAGGCGGCTGCCTCTGCCTCCCGTCATGCCTGCGTCTTGGAAATAAATGGGAGCGCGGCGACGGGCTGCGGCGCGCTGCGTGAAGAGGGCAGCCAGAGTTTAGGAGGCCATGGCCTGACAGAGGTTTCCTGCTGGGTGAAGGGAACCACCAGACCCGTTATCGCACCTTCTTGCTCTTTTCTTTTTGCTTTTTCTTGGGGTTTTTTTGGAGCAGAAAGCCATATAAACCCACCACGGGTCATCCCTGCTCACAGTGGGCACGCAGAGCTGCTTGCTCCTGTGGGAATCATAGAGTCATAAACCACGTTGGAAAAGACCTTTAAGCTCATCCACTCCAACCGTTCCCAGCACTGCCAAGGCCACCACTAACCCATGGCACTGAGGCCTCGTCTCCATGGTGTGTGAACACTTGCAGGGACGGTGACTCCAGCCCTGCCCTGGGCAGCCTGTTCCAATGCCTGAGCACCCTTTGGGGAAGGAATTGTTCCTCAGCTCCATCTAAACCTACCCTGGCGCAGCTTGAGGCCATTTCCTCTTGTCCTTGTATAAGTGGACACATCTTCCAGGGATGTGGAATCATGTGCTAGCAGCCCTGATGAACACCAGCTGTGGAGGTAACCACAGAGACAGAGATATCACTGCTTTCCTGCTCTGGGATATGCAGGGAAGAACTCGATGGCAAGCCCACAGCCAAGCTCCAGAATAAATCACAGTACTCTCCTCCCAGTGTTGTGACATCTTCCCAAAGCCAAATGGAACACTGGATGTGCAAGCTGGGATGGCTGGCATGGGACTTGACGTGGCCCTTTTCAGACGGACTTCCAGGACTCACTGTGCTCCTTAATAAATAGGCACTGAAATGCTGAGCTTTTCTATTTGGGGATGTTGTAGGATTCCCATACAGGATGACGCAGGAAGGCATTAAAGCAGCTAACATAACTCTCCCCCAACTTCCCTATGGAATGGGAGAATACCCCATAAGGTGGCTGAGAGCAAAATCCCCACACCCACTTTACCCTCAATGCAGATCCAGCTTGACTGCATCTGAATTCAGATTCTACGACCTTTAATTCGCATGAAGTTACCCAAGAACATTGTACCCGTGAGGTTAAGCAGCACATGTACAACACTGAAAACTTCTCAAAGGGTACAGGGCTTTCAAATGTCATAAATAAGAGCCCCAAATTTCTTTAATTATCAGATTTCCAAAGCTACTCTACATAATTCCCTGTATAATCCAATCTGAAACTCAGGAGACACTCATGCAGATGACATTTCTGCTCTGTTTTGAATGGGGATTATTCTTTAAGAGGATACAGAACCTGGAAATACTTCAATAGGTCTGATATTTAAAGCATTTTTAATGGCATTTATGTTTTAATCTTCTTACTGAAGAACTTTCAAGAGAGCTGCAAGGAATTCAACAGTGGAAAAAAATAATTAGGCATTAGTTAATGAAATAAAAGGCAGAAGCAATGGGTCAGTTGATTCATGAACAGGATGAAAACAGGAATGAATGTCAGGGCACCCCGGGGCACCGTGCTTTCCATTCTCTGGGATTAAGGAGCTGCATTGCTCACATCATCCCGACACCTTGAATGCTTTCTACTGCTTATGGACTTTGATTTCATTGCTGGCAATGGGGTGATGGGAAAGCAATGAGCCAAATTCACCAGATTCCTTATGAATGAGCAGATTAAAGGAGTTTCTGCCTGGCAGAGCGCAGAGGCAGCTGAATAATTCTCCTGCCCTTCATCCTGTGCTTTCCAGTGCAATGTAGTGCGGTCTAAGACCTCTCTGGGGATGACCACTACCATGAGACAAATCTCACAGGGAAGTACACAGGAAAAACACCCAAACCTGTTTGTTTGCCCATCTTTGGAGGTTTAGAAACAAAGCCTGAGTTTCTTTGCCCAAGCTGAGCCCTGCTGCCTTGGTCCTGCCCAGAGTTGGATACTGGAATGCTGGTGCTTGGCTTCCTAAGCTCTACATATACTCATCTGCTTCTTCAGTCCCAGAAGAGCCTGCAGACAGCTCCCTGCTTGTTTTCTTCCCACACTCTGCCTACCCTCAGGAACAAGGGGCTACTTCGTTAGGAGTGAAGGTATTAATTAGCAGTGAACCTGTTTAACCCACATGTTCTTTCATGCCGCTTCATAATGAATCCCAAACAACCTCGGGTTGCAACATGACTACTGGTTTCCTAGGTCAGAGCAGATACTAGTTCTCTTGAAATCAGAGGCAATGACCTAGCAAAAACATCCTTCCAAAGGACCCATACATCTGCTGCAACATCCCCACGGAGGGCTGGGTGTACTCCAGAGTGAGGAATACCATGTACAGCATTCCTGCAGCTTTCCTGGGTGGTCCAGCCAAACTGACACGACTACTTTTATCTGCCAGTGGGAACAAATAGGTCTTATACAACTTAAGCACAGTGAGCCTGGCCATTATTTTACTCTGAAGAAAAAAATCAAAGATTTCTTAGTGTTACCATTACCATTGCTCCATTACTTGTGGAAAACCATTCCAACTATCAGGAAGTAATTATGAACAAAGCCCAGTTAATTATACAAGACACCTCAGCTGCCCTAATTAAGGACCAGTTCAATACTGTTCACCTAGTAATTTTTGGTTTAATTGTGAATAGATTGAGAAGCCTGGCTGATCAACAAATAATGAGATTGGGGAACCAGAAGGAATCTGATTAATACAATTATTCACCAATTATTTATTTCCTCTCCTTTATATCAGTCTTCCTTCTGCCTTAGAACACGAGTAGGAGAATAAGGATTGCACTGATTGGTTTCAGTACGAGTGTCCCTTCCTGTCACAAACACCCTACAGTCCCAAGCCTGTGGATTAAAGCTTTATTCATGCAATCATGATAAAATGGGAGAACAATTCCAAGTCAAGAAAACACCAAGTCCCTGATGCAGCAACAAGTCACACGCAGGTAGATTCCTGGATCTATACGAGTCTTAAGGACTTTGCTGCAAGTACCCACCTTGCACAAATAGGATGTTTATGGACTTTGTGCTCAGATGAGTGAAATGGTCAGGGCTGGAAGAAGACAAAGAGAGACAAGAGTGACACTGGCAGAAGAAGAGCCTCAGGCTTGAATGCCTGCAGGTGAGTCCCAGCAAATCCCAGTGCATCACCACCAGGTCAACAATGGATGAATGCCATTTAAACAGGAAAACAACTTGACACCTGCTTTAAACTACAGCCTGCTCGCCCCATATTTTAATATGAAACTGAAGCAATTTACTTCCTTTTTAACGAATTATAGAAGGAACTCAACCACAATGCTTCCACCCTCGGATGATCAATAACTTTAACACGCTTATACATTATTAATCCTCTGCTCACAAAATTAACCACCTCCGAATAGACATAATTGCTCAACACAGCGCAGAAGAAAACACGTTTAAGGAAGTAAAATGCTCCTTTGCATCTTTAGAAGTTTTTAGTAGCTTGCTAGCGTAGCTGAAAAGCTACACTGGTTATTATTCAATGTAGTATATTAATTGTAATTTACTTATTAATCTGTCTTCTTTTGGCAGCACCATAAAGAGACTTGGCGTATGGCCGTTTAATCAGTCAAAAGTCCGTACCATGAGGACTGTCTCATTATATTCCTCCTAGAAATGAGTCTCTTTTCTAGATGGGAAGGCTTTAGGTAAGAAGAATGGGAGGAGCTGATTTAGGAGTCAGCATAAATCAGTATTATTCAGGATGGGTGCAAGCAACATCACACAATAACACCCAGTGCTAACACCACAGTGCTCCTGCTGACATCTCTTCATCAATGTTAAGTATTGTAAAGAGGACATACATCTTGCTGCTAATTAATATCGTGGGCTATATTCACTTAGCTGCATTTCATTAGCTGAATTAACAAATTAGATGATGATCTTCCAAAATGTGTCTCATTTTTAGAAGTTGGTTCTCCTTTTCTGAAGGAAGAGGAAATACAGAGATCTCAAATCTCTGCCCAGGGACCACAGACTCTGACTGTAGCTATGAATCCCATTTCCTTTTTCCACGTGCTATTCTATGTGTTCTGGTAAGTTTGAATTAGGATCTCTTCACTGACAAACGACAGTATCAAACTGTAAAGCCTAGATATTTCCTTTAAAACTTCAACTAACCCAAAGCAAATGTGCTCCCACAGAGAGATCAGTGGCTCAGAGCATCACTTTGTGTCCTGGAGGCTCAAGTGATACTCCAGGCAGTCCTCTCCTTTCTACCTTCTAGCTCTATAGGAGGAAAAGGACTAGTGAGGGGCAGACCCACTCATCCAACATTATCCTTGTCTTAATGAAAACTAATGTTTGATAAATATATTCTTACCTAAATAATAGGCCAATTATTTGATCAAATATATTTAAGGCAAAATTGTTGTATCTATTGGCACTGGTAAATCCAAACCACAATGAAAATCTCACTTGGTCTTTTATACAGCTCATCAAGGGCTGAGCAGATCCATAGCTGCTGTCAGTGGTTGAGTTCTGTTTGGAAGCTGTTTGTACTGAACTAGCAGCAGCCTCATTTCTAACTTCCATAAGGATACGAACACCTTTGCTGAAGCTAATCCTGAGAGGTTCAAGGCAGATACACTGATCTGGAGTTTTGCCTGCGTGTGGGTTTGTTCCTCTGTTCATTTGGGGTTTTTTTTGGTGGATGTTGGTTTTGTGGTGATGGGGTTTTTATCAGAAGTACCAGAAAGGTTTAAACTATGAGACCACAAAATTACTTCCAGGTTTTCCCATTGCCTACTACAAACCAGCCTTAAAGAGAGACTCTTTGTCCTTTCACAGATCCCTTCAGCTTCCCTTTATTTCCTTACTTCGTGCCAGTGCTGGAAAATCTTAGCCCAAACTAACTTCCAAGTGTTCTCTGTCTGTTTCCAACCATTTCCTTAAAAAGGATGAATGTCTATATGAAAACAAACGCTGGATTTCAGCAACCTCTTGTGTAGCCTAGGAAAATAGCAGGAAGAGTAACATATAATTAACCAGATTTATTTCTCCAACTCAAATATGTTAACAACCTTCCTCATTACAAATTGCAATAGATGCTGCAATGCTATAGTGTATAAACTTACACATTTATGTTGTCAAAGTCTGGAGGCAGAATAAACAGGCAGAGAGTCCAGGCAGATTTACAAGCAAGAAACTCCTGTGAATGCTAAGAAAGTAGCTGTCTTTATACAATTAAAGTTCAAGGTTGCATCTATAATGGGTTTTTCAGCTGTATTTGGAAGTAGACTTAAATTGTTACTCACCTCTAACCTTGTTGCAGATTCATGGTGTCAAGTATGTAAAGCAGAACATACTGCAAGAACAGACTGAAAGGGTTAGAATACATTTACTGAAGGAAAAGAGTCTTGTAGCTAGAGAGAATATTGTGCAGGAAACCTCAGGGGTTTGGAAAAGCTGCTTTTTGGAGAGGCACATTGCTCTGGCACCATCTGAATTCTCCTTTGGAGATGTAGTAATGGTCATTTACCAGCTTTATAAAGATGTTTATTTTCCACCCAGCCAAGAAATGAAGCAGGAAGGAGGCTGGATTTTCAGACTTGGTTAGTTATGAAATGGGTCCTTGTGTTTCCATCCAACCCTGGTAAGGATATGGGAAAGACTTTCCTTCTGTAATTCGGGGACTTGGTTTGGGTTTTGCTGTGATTACCAATGGGTGCTCTCAGTAACAGCCTCTGGGCCCAGAAATGCAGCAAATTCATCCCGGCATCTTTAGGAGCTCCTGTGGAACAGTGATATGATTGGAGTTGTTTTTGCTTTGATTACAGGATGTTTCTCCCACTGTTCATCAAATAGAAAACATGTGGGAGCTCTAAGTGGAGAGGAGAGAGCGATCAAGCTCCTGCCCTCTTTCAGCACTCACAGAAAAGGAGGTAGAAAAGAGGAAAAGCAGCAGGAAAAAGGCAAATGCCAGCAGGCCAACCTAGTCATTTAGACTGGCACAAACTAAACAAGAAAAGAGAACGAGGGTGTGGAATGGGCAATATTAAGTAATGGCATAATGTCCAAATATTTGCAAAGTTTGCTTCCAAGTCCCTGCCAAAGTCATGTTTCCCATTATAGAATAATGCCAGGGCACGACACAATGATTCAGCCATGGTCCTCTCTGTCTCTTTTCACTGATGAAATGCTTCTGTGGCAGCTCTGCAAATTCCACTGCCCAAGTCTTCCCTTCCAGGAGAGGCTGAAATGGCAGCTCTTGGAATTTGCAAAATGTCATTTAAAAACTACATTTCGGCTCTGCTCTTTTCATGCAGAGGCTCTGAAAAGGGATGGAGATACTGAGATCTCCTAAAGGGCTCTCCTCACAACATTCCCAAGAAAGCCAACCTAACACTACCCCTCTGTACCTTTTACACCGTCCCCATCACACTGCTTTTAAACACCTCCAAAGCTCTCGAGTACTTCATGACCACAAACCTTGATAAGCCTCCTGGATGCTGATCTTTCGAAAGGAAGAGGTCAAACCTCTTGAGAGGCTCTTCTTCCTAAGGAAGATCCTGCCTCCAAATCACAGACCTGACAGAGCCTGTCAGATGGAAGTTCACCAAAGAAACCCTGCAGCTTTCAGTACTTTAGTGATACACAGCGTTATCACTGCAAACTGATAGCTGACTGCAACCCTTATTGGCTTAAGAGTTGCACCACAAAGAACAGTGTTTGGCTTTATATATATATATATGTACACACACATATGAAGCTTCAGGTTGCTCAATTCACAAACTGTGAACTACATTAAATACACAGTAAATTGACTGATGATGAGTGGTGCTCTTCTAGGCTAATTTCTTTTCGAAACCATGATATGAAATTCCTGCTAATGGGCTCGTGACAGGACTAAACAGGGGTAATAGCAGATTTAATCAAGAAAACAAATGGGATTCATTAAAAGCTGGCACTTGGCAGATAATCTGTGGAGAGTTCTCACCTCAATCTACATGTCCCCATCAAAAAGAAAAGAAACACATTAGAAATCTTCAGCTGTTTTTATCTCCCGTGGTTGAGACAATTCATAGGAAATTCAGAGTGCAAAAATACCAGAAACAGTCAACTTCTTACTCCCTGTTCCATGGTTCCATGTATCCTCTTCCCAACTCCTTTTATACTCTCTATGACAGCATTCAGAGTAAAAGGGTAACCAGAGTTTTCTCCTTGCAGTTGAGAAGACAAATGAGCTATAGGTTTCACATCTAACTGGAACAGGTAGCTTAAGATGATGCTGTGGTGCTAAAAGTATTTCTCGGCAAATAATATTGAGGAGATATATATTCCTTACATATACTCTTTACATACAAAGAGGTATATATATACATAGATGTATCTGTTTATATACATCTTATATACAAAACCTACAAAGCCTATCTATTTATATAGAGGTTGAGAACAGAGACATCCACACACCTACCCTGCTTTGCACTTTTGCAAGCTGAAAAGGGCAGAAATGAAAGCAAATGCTATTTCAGTTTTCAGAAATGATCTATCTACAGTGAATGAAGCCAATTCCGTGAACACAAACATCTCCAAAATTCCGTTTCAATCCTGCAGTTCAGCCTTCCATTAGAAGGAAGAAAACTTAGAACTTGATTATCAGTCTCCTCCAAAAGCTACTTTGTTAAGCTACGCATCCAGTTACCAGCTAAGCAGATAACTACCCCAAACCAGTAACTAAATATTCCTTTAGTCAATGTCAAACGAACAAAAGAAGCAATAAAACAGCTTCTGATATGCAGCACACACACGTCCAGCCTTGAAACACACATCATCTGGTGTCCCTGAAACGTATGTAACCTACCTGTGCTCTCAGTGACGAGCTCACTGATGCCAATGGGCAGACTTCTGATGACTTGGCTATGTTTGGCATCACAAGTTAAGTATATTCAACCCATTCTACAAGTTCCCCTCTTTGCAAAGACACTTCTGCTTTTTGCCAGCATCTCAAGCACAACTGTTCTAACCCAGGATTATCTACCTTCCCTTTTCTGCACTTGCGGAAACCCCTGCTCTTGGTTTATTTGCTCTCATTTAGTCCGCTAGCACTTTGCTCTGCAAAAAGCTTATTCACTTTCCCCACCACCTCCTAATTACTTTAGGGAAGTCATATTGTTTCCTCATTATGTTCTTCTAGCTGTGGTCTAAGCAAGGCATATTTTCTGTTCAAGTGGGCAACCCTTTTCAGGTGGCTGCACCCTCTGCAGTGTGGCCTTACACAGCGTCTATCTAAGGCAATTTGAGCATTATCTGACTGCTAATTAATGTCCTATAATAATTCTGACCTTTAAAAATCATCTTCTAGCACTGCTGTTTCAGAAGCCTGCTGTGCACTTGCTTTCTTTGTGTTTATGTGAAGTGTTTCCACCTACAACTTCTGCTGTCAGAGAAGCCCCGGCTCACTTCAGCATTGCTGATGGAGGTTGGAAATAGACCAGGCTGCCATTCTGAAGTTTGGGTTGAGGGTTGTTTTGTTCCACTGTTTGCTTTTAAGGCTTGATTATCTGAGTTACTCGTGCAGAAAGCATTCAGAGAGAGGAGCTGTTTGTAGTATCAATGTGCCACATCCACACATGAGCCCTTCCCCTCCAAGCTAGTAAATCCAAATGTGTAGATGAAGAGCAGGAAAGGTAATGCCCACCTGAAGGCAATGGCTGACTGACAGAGGGTCCTTGCCTGAGAACCACCATGAACATCCCCACATTTCAGGGATAGCCTTGATGCATAAATTCAGGACACATCTATGGGACATACATAGTTCTCCAACGCTAAGAGAAAACCCTTCTGCTTCATGTGGCAACATACATAATCCTTCTGTGGATTCTATTACTGACTCTCCATCTAGTCAATGTCCTTCCCTGATGAATATTAACAATATGATGGCTGTAGGTGTATTACTTCAGTATAAAATGAGAAGCTTTCTTTGCAGTAGTCATTTGGGAAGTACAGGTGTGCATGCAGCAGCTCATGCCCCTCTAATCACAAAGATACCCGATAACCTAACCAGCCTTATTAGAAACCTGCTTTGATTTTTGAGATGAACCCAGAAAAGGGAAACATGCCAAATCAGAAACCCCCATACACCAGTGCTCACTGGGATCCCAGCTTGGAGGACAGGCTGCGTTTACTCCTTACTTTGCATTCTCAACACTCTAAAATAGGTTCCAGAATCAGAAGTTGCAGTATCTCAGTAGGTTTTGCACGTAGCCCGTTTAGCTGAGTGCTGAACAGCACATAGCATGAACAGATTTACCCCAGCCTTGGTTTACACAGGGGGAAAACTGAATAGAAGAGTGAAGTGACTTACTGAAGCTGGGAGCTCATATGTGGTTTCATATGAGCTGGGAGAAGGCAGCAGGCATCAGTGTTGCTGTACCCTGAGGCAGATCCAGAGAGGACACTGCATGTGGCCTCTCAACTGACCAAAGAGCTGCTGGCAGCTGTCAGGTCCTTTTATGCCCATCAGATAACATTTCCCCTTATGATCACCAGCTGTGGGGAGGTCTTTCCAGACAACACAACAGCTGGAGCCAATGTTTTCACACACTGCAGAAAAGAAGCCAGGAAGACTGGCATAAGGGATGGCTGCAGGGGAAAATGACTGCTTGCAAGAAACTGTGGCAAGAGACCATCCCAGCGATGAAGTTTTAATGCATTTGTATTGTCAAGGTCATCAACTTGGAAAGAGATGTAAACTTTGCTTGCAGTTACATGCACAACAGCAGAGGTTTTACTTCTAAGACCTCCATAAGCAGAGTGAGGATTTTCCTGTAGTCTTGCAAAGGCATCCTTTATGAACTCAACATCAGTGTTTCCTCTTATGAAGTTTCAAACCCAGTGGGGATTTCCAAAGGTTTTCTTGTCACATCACTAACATTTAGTGAATAATCTAAGGCATGTTCTGCACTTGCCAAAAATCTACCTGTATGACACAGCACGAGACTGAATAAAGGTGTCCATAAGAGAGCAGCTACAACTGTACTCACCTGAAAACAGACAGGGCACATGAGCAGAAAGAGAAGTATTCCAAACCATACCACTGGAAAAGATGGCAAAGGATGTTGACCCTTTCTGTAATTTCATTATCAAAGCTGAAGGAACAGAAATAGTCCCTTTATTCTCCCAAGGTATTTCTATGTTTTACGTGAACACAATTATCTGAACCCAGAATGAACGAGAACATGCATACACATGGCACACATCAGGCGTTTCCTGGATAGCTCTCCCAGCTGCTGGGTTTTGTAAAGACTTTCTTCCTTCAGAATTCTTTACTGTAGGTGCAAAATGCCTTTATCAGATTATCTGATATTATCTAGTATTATTATAACATAGAATATATTATTATAGTATCTATTATTATTAGCAAATAAACCTGATTAACATAATATTGAACAGAAAAAACATCTTTCCACAGAAACATGAAATACGGCACTGACAGAGAGAGACTGTGGTAGGCAAAACTACCTTAGCTTGATCCTGATGGATGCACACCATTCCCATTTTAATCAGTTTGCACTACACTGATGCAGAGATAGCTGTGAGCCCTAGCTAGTGCTCACAAAGAGGTGCCAGAATGATCAGCCACATGGAGGGACCCTACTGCTGCACAATGCCACTGAGTAGGAATGATGTAGAGTGCACTCAGCTTTCAGGAGTTCCTCATCTAAGGTGCAGGGGGGAGAGCTTGCACAGGTCAACGAGACTGTGAAGTACAGAAGACATCAAGCTTTGGACTGTTGGCTTCATGGAAATCTGACATAACCACAAGAGAAATCAAGGCCAAAGACTGCAGCCAAGCTTGATCATAATGTCCACTGCCGCTTCTCCAACCAGCAAACACACTAGAGATGGGCATGTCAACAACAAACACCTAGGTGAATCTGGAGACTGAACGCTGATCTTAGAAGCATGAAGTCTTTCTTCCTTACTGCTGTGGAGAAGTGGGATATGGCCTACACCTGATCCTGCAGTAACTCTTCCATGAGCGATCTGGATCTCATGTCTTCCACATACATGAATGTTGGCAGTGAACAAACAGAAGTTTTTAACATCTCAGTGTGCTGTATCTGTTTCAAATGAAAAGCTTCAGTGTAACAAAACTGCCTGAATAGGAAACTTAAAGTTGCTCTGCAGCATCTTGTTATATTCTCCTGTGTGTCTGTTCCCCTCCACACAGGCATCGTGTAGCTCTCAGAGACCTCTTGGTCTCGCTATCAAGTTGTCCTTGAGATGACAAAGGCAGACATTGAGCTCTTCTGTCAGACTGTTCCCCAGCAAAGTTCTAGTGAATTATTGATGTTCTCTGCCTTCAGTGTTCTACCTTCAGATCACCCATTAGCTGCAATAAAACGCATCCCAAGGCTCTCCTGAGGGTGGAAGGAAGCAGACTCCTGTCTGTCTGACAGCTCTGCAAAAGCTCTCCCTGTTTTCCTGCCTGTAGCTGGGGTGAAGAAGAGGAAAGAGATGAAGTTGTCCTTTGACATTTTACATCCAAGCCTTACTGCAATAACCTTTGCAGATAATTTTCCCAGCAGGTGTTAGATATTTCTTGTGAGCAGTTTAACAGTGAAACATCATTAAGTGCTCCTGACAAAAGCAATTTGTTACCAAAGTTTTGGAGGGGTGGAACCAAGACAAATTAGCCTCAGGATTTTAGGTACAAAGACGACGTGTTCTTTTTGTACTAATCCTATTACTGTGGATATCCTTCCTAGCACATTTGAAAGCAGCTTCGCTTGCGAGCTTACTGTCATCCATCCAAGATTCCCTTTCTCCAACTTTCAGGGAGAGTTAAGTGTAGAAAATCACCATTAAAACCATCGTGAGGGTTTTGCAACCATTCCTGCCCGTCTCAAAAGATGCTTTTCCAGCAAGATTAAATGATTTATTTCCCATTTCTTATTAAAAAAATAAATTCAGATAGTAGAATTAATGCTATCATTTCAACAATAATAGCATCAGGAAGAACAAATACAATTTCCTTGCTTTAAAGGCCTACCTCTTGATCTCAGAAAGCCGCAACCTTAAAAACGCTGGGGTTTTGTTGTTTCTTGATGGTGGTTTGTTGGTTTTGTTGGTTTGGCTATGCTTTAACAAAACAAAAAGGGTCACTGAAGAGGCAAACTTGCACATCTGTGCAGCTGCTGAACCACCCTTCACACTCACCCCCTCACTGTCCAGCTTTTCTTTCCCTTTCCTTCTCTTTCTATTGCACTAACTCTGTCTCATCAGCTCCTTTCCTGTCCCTCCTCTCCCACGCCATGCTTTGCCTCTCCTGCTGCCCTTTCTGAGCAGGAGCTGTGCTGAGCAGCAGAGCCTTGCCATGGTCACTGATAATCCAACACATGAACAGCTCTTCCCCAGTGCATCCCCTCTGGAATGTCAGGGAAGTCTGGCAGCATCAAAGGCTGAAAGAAGGAAATGTGTTTTATACTGAGGGAGCAAATTGGTACCTGAGGAGCTGGGTAAAGCACACAGCCATGGGTGCCAGGCAGAAGCATGCACTGGACTTATGGGTCTCCATCCTCCTTCCGCAAACCAAGTATCCCACTCCTGCCTCTGCTCTCAGCACACCTCCTCTTCTACTTTCCCCTCTTCTCCCTTCCTGTTCTCCACCTGCTCTGAAGAGTTGTTGGAAGAGTGAATTATCTGATAGTTATCTCTGACTCCAAGGCCTGGAGGTGCAATATCCAGCTCCTGAAGCCCCTGGACCTGTAGGAATTTATAGCAGCAGATTGACAGCCAGGGTTTTTCTGCAGGTTGTTTGTATGATTGTAAGCTGCTTAGGAGGGAAGCTTTAACCCAACACGAGATAAAAAGAAAATGGGTTTTAAAACCTCCAGTAACTCTTTTTTAACTTAACTTGTTCTTGAACAAAACAAAAACGGGAGCCCGGGGAAAGCACGTGAAGGCACTTGCAGAAGGAGAACTAGCACAGGACACAGTGAAGCGCAATGGGCAAAACGTCCTCTGCTTGGCTTTTGGCAACAAAAACCCTACTGCAAACCTGGGAGAAGAGCAGGACACGGGCACTGAGGTCTCAGAACGAATGCTGGCATTCAGGAATGTGAATAAAGAAATGGTCTTCACTTTTTCGACCAGTAGCATCCCATATCCCGCAGTATCACGTATCTGTATCACGTATCAATAGAACTATTGATTCTTTCTATATTCTGCCCACAGCTAGAAAGAAACTCCATTCAAATGGAAAGCTCACAAACGTGCTGGCACTTACCATAGGGGAAGGAAAGACAAAGGGCTGGGAAAGAGAGAATTAAACAGAATGTTCCCTTTAGCATTATGCTGAGGCCCCTTTCAGCAAAGAGAGACCATCAATAACCCTAATGAAAACTGTTCCAGCATAAGGGCATGAATACAGCAGTTGTCTCTCATCTACAGTAACAAAGAACTGACACTCTTTGGGGGACAACTGCATGTCTACCAGTCACTAAATCCATCCTTATCTGCAGTAAAAGGTTGCCCTGCTGCAAGCAGGGCAGCAAACTGAAAGAGGGAAGATGTAGATTAGATATAGGAAATAGAGATAGATATAAGAAGCTCTTCCCTGTGAGGGTGCTGAGGCGCTGGCACAGGGTGCCCAGAGAAGCTGTGGCTGCCCCATCCCTGGC